>JACXGM010027082.1:0-14629 GCA_016801145.1 Umbra pygmaea
ACAGAGAGGGAACAGAGAGATAGAGACAGAGAGGGAATAGAGAGATAGAGACAGAGAGGGAACAGAGAGATATAGACAGAGAGGGAACAGAGAGTGCTGTCTGGAAGGTCCGGCTGCCGTGGGATGCTCAAAACTGACTCTCCTCTCTCTCCTCTGCATTTCCTTAAACTGCCAAGTAAGAGCCCCATTAATAATGCAGCTCATTAAAGTGTGTAATTAATCCGTGGCTGTGGAACAGGGAGAGACTAGAGCTCACCAGGGGAGGGGGAGAGGGAGGGGGGGGGGGAGGGAGGGAGGGATGGAGCGACACTCCCCAGGGGAGGCACGGTGAGGGAGATGGAAAGAGGAGCTGGGAGGAGGGGTTGAGAGAGGAGCTATGTACCGGGGGGGGGCTCTCCTGGGGAGCAGCAGGAGACAGAAAGAAAGAGATGAAACACACCTCAATGTGATGAAGAAATAACCTAAACACAATAATATACTGTATACATTATATCTATATATACACCCATCAGTCATAACATTATGACCACCTGCCTAATCTTGTGTAGGTCTCATTTTGCCGCCAAAACAGCAGCCCCATACGCAACAAACTGTGATGCACTTTGTTCTGACACCTTTCTATTACAAGCAGCATGAACATTTTTCAGCAATTTGAGCTACAGTAGCTTGTCATTTTTCATGTTTCAAACACAAAATGAAGAAGCAGGAAAAAATTGCCAACTATAATGATTTTTAGCGACTTTAACAAGGGCCACATTGTGGTGGCTAGATGACTGGGTCAGAGTATCTGCAAAACTGCAGCTCTTGGGGGGTGTTCCCGGTCTTCAGTGGTCAGTACCTATCAAAAGTGGTCCAAGGAAGGAAGAGCGGTGAACCGTCGACTGGTTCATGGGTGACCAAGGCTCACTGATGCATGTGAGTAGCGAAGGCTGGCCTGTGTGTTCTGATCCAACAGACGAGATTCATATTGCTAAAAAAGTTAATACTGGTTCTGATAGAAAGGTGTCAGAACACAGTATATTGCAGTTTGTTGCATACACTATAAAAAACAACCTATAGAATCTACTCAATAAATGTGAGGTAACAATTTGCAACAAAAGGTACGCTTTACTTTAAACATGTGGTGAAATCTACCCTAACAAACAGAGTGCAAATTGTTACCTCACATTTATTGAGTAGATTCTATAGGTTGTTTTTTATAGTGTATGGGGCTGCTGTTTTGCCGGAAAAATGGGGAGGTTGTTTGAATCCTGAATGATGATTGGCTGGTAGCCGTGATATATGACACTATATACCACAGGTATGACATCACATGCCTTTTTACTGCTCTAACTGTTTTGTGTTCAGACACTCCAGACGCATCATGCCAAAGAACAGCTCTTAGCCATGATGGTATATTGCCATTAACCACACCCTCTCATGTTTTATTACTTAAATATAGATTGCCTGTTTAAGAACACACAGGAATTTACATGTTTTGAAATAAATTATACCTTCATTCATAAAGGTGGCATTAAATTGATCAGAAAGTTTAGTCAAAACATGATTAACTATATCCAACAGTGATAGATATTTGCAACATTGGTAATGTATAATACTATATATAATATAATAATTCTGTCAAAAACATGAAAATCCCTGGGTCTTCTAAAAGTTTTGAGAGAGAGAGAAATGCTGCAAAGTAGTTTTTTATTGTCTGTGTAAATGTTTATTACACGGACTGTGATTGGGTCCTTGTTCAATAATTAATGTGAGAGAACATGCGTCGATGTCTTTGTTTGTGGTTCGTACTCTGACAACCTTTCTTACACACCATGCATGTAAAAAAGTAGGTTTACTACTTACGTTGAGAAAAGGTGGACATAATTTCCAAAGTGTTTGATTTTGGAAGAGATATTCTCCCTGGAGACACAATGACATCATGTGATGTATGAGTATACACGTATCTACCTGGACCCTGGAATTACCTCTTACCTCAACATGTGATCTATTTGTGCTGAAGCATGTAGCTTAAAATGCCTTCCTCCAGCTAAGTCCTAGGCAAACACATTTCACACACTATAAAAACACCATTATTATGCCCAAAATGATGCACAATGGCTCATCGCAAAACACAGCGGCAGCACTTCCAGTAGCAGCCAGGCTTCAGTTGGGTAATAGCTTCAGGCTAGCTGGACTCAGAGTGCATCCCAGCCTGCCTCCACGCTCTGGCTTTCCCTCACTCCAGGCCCTCATCTGCTCCAGATGTGGACTAATTTACTGCGACTTGGCTAATCATGGTGATTAAGGATTAATTACTGTTAATCACTTTTACATAAACTGGTTGGCAGGAGGAGAGCCGTGCTGGATGAGAAATGCCCGCCAAGTGAAAACACTGTGAGAGAGGAAGAGAGAGGGGGTAGCCAAGGCTCTCTGTTGCTTTTGGGGTTTGCAGAGTGTCAACCGGGATGTTGTCTTATTCAATTTACCCACAAGCACTCCACTCATGCTCCACTCACGCTCCACTCACGCTCCACTCACGCTCCACTCACGCTCCACTCAAGCTCCACTCAAGCTCCACTCACGCTCCACTCACGCTCCACTCACGCTCCACATAAGCTCCACTCACGCTCCACTCACGCTCCACTCACGCTTCACACGCTCCACTCACGCTTCACACGCTCCACTCATGCTTCACACGCTCCACTCACGCTCCACTCAAGCTCCACTCACGCTCCACTCAAGCTCCAGTGACATCTAAACATCCCTACGCTAAACACAAAATCTCAAATACCTCAGGACACTCTTGTAAAGTCATTTTTACCTTCAACTTCCAAAGGCAAAAACAGCTAAAAACTATTACCATAGAAAGTAATATCCGCAAATGACGTTATTCTTCAGAAGGAGAAGCAAGCCGGCATATAGATTCTATATTATATAGAGTATTATATAGATTCTGTATTATATAGAGTATTATATAGATTCTGTATTATATAGAATATTATATAGATTCTGTATTATATAGATTATGTATTATATAGAGTATTATATAGATTCTGTATTATATAGATTCTGTATTATATAGAGTATTATATAGAGTATTATATAGATTCTGTATTATATAGAGTATTATATAGAGTATTATATAGAGTCTGTATTATATAGAGTATTATATATAGAGTCTGTATTATACAAAGTAATAAGTAGAGCCCGGTTTCAATATGCCCGACAACACCTTGACACGCTTCACAGCTTCTGTCACACTGTAATTTGTGCCAGAATTGACGAGACCAAAATAGAGCTTTATGGTCACAACCATAAGTGCTATGTTTGGAGAGGTGACAACAAGGACTATAGTGAAATGTATACCGTCCCAAATGTGAAGCATGGTGGTGGTTAACTGATGTTTTGGGGGTGTGTGAGCTCTAAAGGCACAAGGGAATCTTGTGAAAATGGATGATAAGATGAATGCAGCATGTTATCAGACAATAATGGCAGATCATTTGCATTCTTCTGCACCAAAGCTGCACATGGGACACTCTTGGACTTTCCAGAATGAAAAGGATAATGACCCTAAGCACAAGGCCAAGTTAACCCCCCAGTGATTACAGCAGAAAAAGCTGAAGGTTCTGGAGTGGCCATCACGGTCTCCTGACCTTAATATCATTGAGCCACTCTGGGGTGATCTCTTATCTGCGGTTCATGCAAGACGACCAAAGACTTTGCTTGACCTGAAAGCATTTTGCCGAGATGAATTGGTAACTATACCCAAAGAAACAGGAATCCTGCAAGAATTAGAGGCCTAATAGACAACTATCACAAATGACTGAACATTGTCATTGATGCTAAAGGGGGAAATACACCGTATTGAGAACTGAGGGTATGCAGTCTTTTGAACAAGGGTAATTTCATTATTTTCTTTCTTGTCATGTTTTGTTTCACAATTGTGCCCTTCTGTTATGACCTACAGTTGTATGGAGGACCAAGTCTGCCAAAATAAGAAATAAATATGTAAATAAATAAATGCTCAAAAAATAAATAAGCATACGATTAATTGCACAATAAATACAGTAAATAAATAAATGTAGGTACTAATAAATTATACAATGAGACATCAATGTATATATCTATTTTAATTAGCTTCTTTATTTATTCATCTTTGTAATAATTACGTTATTTATTTATTGTCCGTTTTAATCTTCAACTTTATTTATTAATGAATTATTTTTTAAATGTATGTATTTGTGTATATTATAATATTTTTGTCTGTTTTATTCTTCCTTTGTATTTTTTTACTCTATTTATTTCTTCAACGCTATTTATTTCTCTGTGTCCTTTTTACTTTTATGTATGCATTTCTGCCTCATTATGCAAATGAGAAGGGGCTGTGTCTTAAGGTGTCAACTTCTGCCCATTGGTTGGTTAGCATTATACTGCATCGGTTGAATCTACATGCTACCGGCCAGTCGGCCACAGACACAACAAAGATGGCTATTTACGATGAGGTTAACAGTATTGATGGCAGTTTGACACTGAAGTTTCGAAACGTGCTTCAAACCATTTACTACAATTCCATTTGAACCACTGCTTCGAAATTAGCTTTGCTACGGAAAAATCACGTAACATATGACGTCCAAAGCAGTAACCTTGTGAATTTAATTTATTTTTGAAAATATACTCTCATTTCAAATCTGATGACTGCAACAAACTCCAAAAGTTGGGACAGTCAATTGTTTACAAGTGTGTAACATCACATTTACTTTTAATAATACTTCATTATCTTTCGGCACTGAAGACACTAGTTGTTTATGTTCAGCAAGTGGAATTCTCCCCCATTCATCCATTATGCATGTCTTCAGCTGCGCAACTATACAGGGCCTTTTTTGCCTTTGTTGCGCTTCAGTATGTGCCACATATTCTCAATCAGAGACAGGTCAGGACTGCAGGCAGGCCATGCTAGCACCCTCACTCTCTGCTTACGCAACCATGTGCTTGTATTGTAGGCAGTGTGTGGTTTGCCGTTGTCTTGCTGAAAAATGCAGGGATTTCTCTGGAAAAGACGACATCTGGGTAGCAGCATATGTTGCTCCAAAATGTGTACCGGTACATATCTTTCTGCATGAATGGTGCCCACACAAATGTGCAAGTTACCCATTGCAGCAGCAAATGGTGTTGACTGTCAAAGGTTTTCCAAACTATTCCCGAGCCAATGTCAGGATATCCATTACAGACTCATGACAGTTTTTAAGGCAGTGATGTCTGAGAGATCATACACATTCAGAAGCGGTTTTTGGCGTTGCCGTTTACACACCAAGATTTGACCAGATTCCTTGACTCATTTAATTATACACTATTGTGCACTATATAAGGTGAAATGCCCAAAATCCTACTGATTTGTCTTCAGTGAGTGTTGTTCTCAAGAGTGTTGCAGTATTCGCTGATGCATCTCTTGGCAGACAGCCGAGCCTCGACCCATCTCTTTAAAAACTAGGCCATTTTTGGAAGCTCCTTACATACTATACTTACACTATTGCCTCACCGTTTAGGGGACATGTTGCATGCATCAATTTCAAAAATAAATGTTTGCCTTCAAAAAACGATGCAGTTGATTAGGTAAAACTTCAAATACCTTGTCTTTATATTTTTATGTCTCAAAATTACATTTACAAATTAACCCTCTTTGTTTTTATTAACATTTTCCATACTGTACCAACTTTTTGGAAAAAAGTAGGTAAAACAGAACATAATGTGTTAATACGTTTTTCAATATAGTACAGAGTGAATTTAAATTTAAATGACTATTTTTGTTTGTTTTTTTGCATTTTCCATACTGTCCCAAATTTTTTGGGAATATTATATACAGTATAGCGAATCTGTTTAATACAGAGTCTGGTTAATACAGAGTCTGTATTATATAAAGCCTGTATTTTATATATATAGTCTGTAATATAAAAATTATGTATTATATAAAGTCTGTATTATATACTATATACTCTACCAGCAGTGGTCCAAGTATGTGAAATAATCACTGTTACTTCCTGATTTATTCTGTTATCGTCACTGCTTACTTGGGTCCATCAAGAAATACTGAGACGGAAAACAGTATAAGCAGTAACCATCCGCTCAACCTGGAGAAGGCCGTAGAGTAGAAACCAACACTGGAGCTCTACGAAGTGACCCTGGCAAGAGAGTCGCAGGGACTCAGCTTAACAGTGGCTTGTCTGCTTGGTGTCGGAGCTCATGGTGGACACTCACCAAGTCTCTGGCCTGATTGTGGGCATGGCTGACAAGCTCCTCTGATCTCCTGAAGAAATGGCTTTAATAAGGGGAGGAGGGAGGGACAGATATGAAGCCTCAGGGCCTTACGACAGTCTGGTGCACGCTGCCCTGGATGCTGACACACAGCAGACACCTGACTGACTGGCTGTTCTACAGACTGGCAACTGGGTTACGTTAACGTGTACAAGTGATTTACAGCAATTGTATCGTGTCACTGTCAGGAGCATGACAGTTAGGCAGAAGGACCAACAGATACTATCAGCTGTGTTTACTCAAGGAAACAATTCTTTGAACAGCCCTTAATAAACACTTGGTATTGGTTTCTTTAAAAAAATATCAGTCAACAGATCTGATCAAATGGAAGAAATACATATGGTAGTAACTGACCACTAGCTATTTCATTGTTTCCTGAACAACACTTTTCCTCCTTAATATCTGCAGATAATAAGACTCTTGAGGAGGCATTGGTCCTCTTCTCTGGGTGTTAATGGTGGCCTTCCACGACCTCAAAAGAGATCACATCAAGCATTCTAAAGCATACATTTAAAACGTAGAACAAAAAAAGAGGTAGACAGATTAAATGTACTTGACCCGAGGCCCAATATATTGTCTCTCCCATTTTTCTTATGACATTCACTTAAGAGCCCTTCACCCAGAGCTGTGGGTCTGCTGTCTCTGTGCTGTAGCTAGGCCAGGCTTCATTACTAGCTGCCCCTAGGCCTGGCTGTGCCTTGTACTGATTATAATTACCATTATTAAGGGTGGCTGGGCTGCAGGGAAAGACGATGGTGAGTGTATGGCTAAATCACGAAGGGCACCCAATTCCCTATATGGTGCACTATTGGGACAATAGTGGTGTTGGGTTTTGAGAATAGGGGGCCGTTTGGGATGCAGCTATAGTGCTAGCTGCGATCTACTCACTTTGGGACTGCTGGTCCCAAAAACGTAGCTCCACACGAAGCACAGTCACCACCAAAGCAGGCTAATGGTTAACGGGATGCCTGTCACCATCTGAGGTGCACGGGGACAATTCTTTTAATTGACCTTTTACATTGTTTATTGTTAATATCTTCTTTACTTCAACAGCCTCTGGCTGGGTTCATTCGAATATGCCATCGCATTGATTACGCTGTGGTGTTATTTATCGTGTTCATCACGTGCCCACTCACTTTAGTTCCATTAAGGACATACCTGTGGGGGGAGTAGTAGTTACAGGTTTCTGTACAGTACCCAAGGTCAGTATCGTAGTTGTAGGTTTTTAAACTGTATCCTAGAACAGTCTGGTGGTACTTGTACTCTAAAACCAGTCTATTAGTACCATTGGCCACTGAAACTCCATAACTAATGGCCATTGAAGTGCGATCAGTAGGCAATCTCACAGTAGTCCCACTGTACAGTATTTACAAGTCATAAACTGAAGGCCTTTGTGAATCAGAAATCATCCATAACCCTTTGTGTTTGGGGGGACCGTGGTGCGGTCGAACCTGTCTACATGAATTACAGTGACAGCACTGGTCGTATTTGTTTGCATTGGTGATTCAGTGGGCACGCTTCATTGTGGCTTTAACAGTTAATAAATCACAGCGGCCCCCTTCTCACTCGCCATGCCAGGAGGGTGTGCTACGGTGGTCCTGTCACAGGGCAGCCAGCAGAGCCGAAGCGACAGCTACATGCTAATTCTACATCGCCATAATTCATTATACAGTGGTGAGGGTAGTGGAATGGAAAGGAGACCAACACACTGAGAGGACGAAGACAGGCATGGACCTGTTTTAACCAGGCCTTCAGTCGTTTGCTCCATGAACCTTTTTAAAACAGGCCTTCAGTCGTTTGCTCCCTGAACTTGTTTTAAACAGGCCTTCAGTCATTTGGTTTTGTGTGACATGAAGCCAAATAATTAGGAATATAGTAGAAGGAAGTAATACAATGTTGCCAGTAAATATTAAAAAATATATTTTTTAAATCTTTGAATTATATATTTTCTTTACACATTTGATTTTTAATAAATTATTCAGAAATAGTTTATATTGTTTTATCATACTCACATTTTCCATAATGAATATTACATTAAATCATTGTTTTAATAAATAATTTACAATTTAAAACATTACCCAAATACAATATGGATATTTATTAGTGAACGGGTATCTATCCTTTCCCTGTTTCAGAATGCAGTACTCAGCACTATGTATTTCAGAGCTCGTGCTTTACGGTTTCCTAGTAGTATTTATCAAACCAAAGTTTGCATCCTGCACGTGGTGTCCAGTATCTGGCCCAGCTGACAGTCACCTGACTGGTTTTATAAGTCAGTTCTGGTCTCTCTCTGCTGACCTGGCTATAACACAACGGATCACATTACAGCATCGCTATGTTGAATGCAGAGGCTCCAGAGGTTTCCGTCTATCTGCCCGGCCCGGCAGCTTCAGACTGCAGCTCAGGGACCCACGAGGTCTGTCGGAGGGTGGGGGGGTGCCCCTTCACGCACACGCGCACCATCAGAGTGACCACACATCTTTAACTGTGACAGAGCAAGCCAACATCATTAATTAAACATCAGGGTTTCCCCTATCATCAGACTGCCATGCGCTTCCACGCCAAAATTCCCTGTCGACTTGTCTGAGAAATCTAGAAGGGGATTACATATGGTAATATCTCTTGACAGCCCTGCTTGCTGTCATTGGTGTGGCTTCGTCTCCCAACCCTAATCCGATAGGATAAGATATCCGGACCGCCGACAACAGTGGGAATGTGATGTTCTCTGCTGGAACTATTAGGGCCTGCTATTGTTATGCCATTTAGAAAGAGCTGAATCAGTTGGAGCCAGGCAGGCAGGCAGTGTCCTGGAACAGAGCTAGCTACACCTTAATCTCCAATCCAGAAGGCATGATACACTCCCAAATACTGTCACTGCAGTCCGAAATCTGACAGACAAGACTTAAAGCTGCTATATTTTGGGAGGATGGAAGCTTATATTATTCTATTGTAACATTTCCCATATTACTCTGGTTTGTTTCTGGTTTTCCATATGTTTTGGGATGTTTTTGCAGTGTTATTGTAACCAAGATGAAAGCTTACATTATTCTATTGTATGGTTTCCCATATTACTCTGGTTTGTTTCTGGTTTTCCATATGTTTTGGGATGTTTTTGCAGTGTTATTGTAACCAAGATGAAAGCTTACATTATTCTATTGTATGGTTTCCCATATTACTCTGGTTTGTTTCTGGTTTTCCATATGTTTTGGGATTTTTTGCAGTGTTATTGTAACCAGGATGAAAGCTTACATTATTCTATTGTATGGTTTCCCATATTACTCTGGTTTGTTTCTGGTTTTCCATATGTTTTGGGATGTTTTTGCAGTGTTATTGTAACCAGGATGAAACTGGTGGTTGGAATCCCAGAGCATGTGGATAATATTTTATTTGATAAATGACGGTGGCCTGTATTTCTCCCTCAGTGTACTAGGTGGTTACATTCTGCCCCGGGCTGCATATGGTGTCTCCCACTGCCCATTCCCATGGCCCATCCTCTCCTCTCCTCTCATACATGCTTCAGTCTCTTTAAGAAGCCCTGTTAATACCTGCTTCAAACATGTAGCTTTAATCCTCGTCCACATTGAGATCGTGCCCACATTTTCTGGTATATTTTTAGACTATGTGTAAGCGTCCATGATTTAAAGACACACTGGCATCTGATTGTGATCTGATTTACTAATTGTAAACGGACAAGTTCAGGTCAGTGAAAGCCTGCAGCTGGCTGATTGGCAAATGGAAAATACAGACAGAGAAAATGTTTCAAGTCCAATGGTGGAAACAAGGGGAGGGAGAGAGAAAGAGAGACGTAATGACAGAGGGAGAGTTGAAGGAAGCAGACATCTCCAAATGGAGGTGAGTAAATCATCTCCTTACCTAATATCCCCAGCTTATCCTCAAAGAACATGGCTGTTTCCTGAGCTGCTTTTTGGAAAGGAAATAAATATTCTCTGATAAACGATTAGACAGTCAAAAATCCACATCTCCAAAGCCAAGTGTCCTCAGTTTTTTTTCTTTTATTAAATATCTTTCTGATTTTTAAAAGGCCAGATGCTACAAGGGCTTGAATTAATGTCAAGCAATCCTGTTCATTTCATTGGAGTTTGAATTCTCAGTGGGTGACATTTTCTCTCGATGTCTGGGTTGTTTTCTGTGTACCATGACGTCAAATGCGGCCAATGGTTGTCATTACTGTCCATACGTACACTGTAGGCAAACACTGGGATGATCTGACCGGCTGGAAGCGGTTAGACCCAAAATCTCCTTCACTGTTTTCTCCCTCCCTTCTCCCCCCGTTTCTCCAGAAATAGACACACTTTCTTCCAAACATACACCCAAATCCACTCATGGCATCTTTTTTCAAATGCATTTTTCAACTATCGGAAAGATGGTAGAGTCAAAAAAGCATAAGTGTGTGAATGGTACTCTGCTTTTTGGCAGGTAAATTAATTAACACCTACATCATTTTACATCTTAATTTGAGCTACGAACGGCCCCTGTGGTTTAACACCCCTCCATCTCCCTTCAATCCTGTTTGACAGGTTACCAGCGGATATTATTTACAATATTTAGTCCAACCTAAAATAGGCAGTATATAAGGGACTGTTTTAAAAGGGAATCATTTAAACATTACCCAAATGATTTTCCAGATGCATAGCTGACATCATATGTGAAAGCATGAGAGATGTTAGTGGTGGAAGTGACATTTACCCTGTTTTGTCTCAGTATTACTCCCGTGTCTTGATTCATACCGGGCAGGAATAAAGGTTGTCTTATCACATACCTAGTGGGAATTGCATGTCACCGACTCCAGGGGAGATGAAGAATAAAGCGTTAGGAACACATTCGAACATACACCGAGATACACACAAATACAGCAAGCCATCTTTAAGAGAAAAGGGGAAATGGCGGCATCCATTAGTGACTTATAGCAAACATGACGTTCGCGGCAGAGGGGAGTGGAGAAGGAGGAGATATGGTGGAGAGGAAGGGGTTGAAATCCTTTACAGATCATTGTTTTCCTCAGGGGAACACTCATTGTTTGTCCGCGGGTGTTAAAGTATTTTCAAAGACACTGTTGGATAGGGCGAACAGGGCAGGCCTGGGTTCAGAAGCTACTTGAAATCTGTCAAATACCTGGAGCTTTATCCTGCCTAAAGAGAAAGATGTCTGGAGTTGGCAGGTTTGTGACCATTCTATTGGTTCAATGCACAAGGCCAGCTGAGCCAAAACTCAGCTAAAATATGTAAAAAAATGTCAGATGGTATTTAAACCAAGGTCTGGCGAAGAACAGTATAGACCCAAGGCTGGGAAACATTACGATGAATCAATTAGCCTGCCATTAGCCAGGAAAGTGTCCCTCACTGACTCGTGTAATTATGACCCACAGCCAGGCTTTTTTACACTCACATTGTCCCCCCTACTTTATTGTTTTATTAATTTTATTTATTTAAGATAATCCGTTCCACGGTTTAATTATGTGCTTTAGGTTCAGGGCGGAATAAATAAATCATAATTTGGCTCCATCGGGGCAGCATCGCCTTCAGACCATGCAGACGCTGCCAGAACGACACAGCAGGTCCTCTGCCTGGTGCTGGTAGGGGCTGTCTGCAGAAACCAAATACCCCAAATAACCCCAATATTGAACATACAATATTATTCTACACACCAGTACCTTTAGAGGCAGACTCACATAGCAGCTGGTCCCTTGCTTATGTCTCCATAAGGCCTGATATGTTCTCCCCTGGGGAGCTGTTTTTGGGAACCTTAATAATGAGAGAAATCAAGAGAAAGATATCAAAGGGTTTGACTACTAAAGCTATTTCTGTTGTAGCTATTTTATTGCTCGTATGATTATTTCTTTGTGGAACTTTGTTGTTTAGATTAGGCTAACCAAATGACCCATTTTAATGTATTAATAAAAAAACATAATGTATCCCTACTATCTTTTAAGATTTCTGGTACTTTCTGCAGCTGACCTTTGTTCTTAGTTCACTCAGTATAGATGTGGATCAAATATTTTCCCTCTCCTTGTTTTTCACTCCAAAAACCATCTTCTAAGCTCTGACCCGCAGTGGAACGGTCGCTCTTCTCTAAGACTGATGGTGGAGGTTGTATGGGCCAACTAAAATAAACACTTGTGAATGTTAAGCCCGAGACTTGGCAGACGAGAGTCGAATCATTGCGTGAACGAAGGAGGGAGTTTTTGTGTGCATCCCAAAGAGCACACTGCACCCTATATAGTGTACTACCTCAGGTCAGCACCACGTTGGCTCTGGTGAAAACAAGCAGTGCACCATAAAAGAAATAGGGCACCATTTTGGAGACATTCTCTATGTTCCATTTTCATTTGACAGTCTAGACACTTTATGACTTTGGGAAGAAATGCATGAACTTTAGTTTTACTTTTCAGCTTCATACGGAGGACAAGAGGAGAGGGGAGCAAACTCCCTAGATTTTTGTCTTAGAGTCCCAGAATGGAGAGGAAACACCATTCGAACCTGCAGTAAACAATAGTCTTTGTTTAGTCATTCAGGGTCACTTGAAGTCCAAAATTGGGTTCAACTTGAATCCAGCAGTAAAGGATCTGTCTTCACAATTGTTCCATCTTTCCTTCCCACTGTTAGACGCATATTACTGGTGCTCTTCCAGTTAGAAGGTCACATTGATTCTGTACAACACATTCTTTCAGTCGGTTATAATATTTGACACTCACCGTGGTTTCACACCCACTTTACCCATTTAGTTATTTATGAGGTGGTAACCACAGGAAATGTGTTGCTGTACCACAGTCCTCAGGACCGAACAGATGGATAAACCAGTGAGGACTTCTGCCGGACATCAGCAGACAGACCTAGTTTAGCCAGGCGATGCAAATTAGCTTAGGAAAACGAGAGTACTTTTCACAACTTCAAATATGGTGCCATTTCAGATGCACAGTGGGGTTTCGCTCGCGGCCCCCGTTCTTAATCAGCAGTGTGGTGAAGGACATTCTCTAATGACGCAGGGGCTACCCCCACAGCCCCCCCCCCAAAAAAAGTCTACCTCCCGTTGAGCTCACATCCTGACCCTGTGACCTCTTCTTCTCTCCCACTCACCAACAGTCGTAGCATTTACATTTCCAGTCCACTTAAAGGGAGATGAGGTGGGAGGCAAACGTACAGCCGGCCGTGTTCCCATCCTGCTGATCCCCAGCCAGGCAGGCCGTGCCAGGGATGGACAGTGTTCCAGTCTGGGGTTAATGCACCAAGATACTGCCATTGTCTCTGGATTAATGAACTGTGGTCCCAAGCGTGTCCCCTTTCATTCAGACACAATGAGACATGTGAAGAGTGCTAACGCCATGAATGCAGATCAACACACTTTGGCCTTAAAGTCACTGCATAAACACACAATGCAAGAGTAGCTAAAGGCCCTTTAAGTAATGACCTTGTGCTGTACTGCTTTTAATGTAACTCTGTTATTAAATATATTTGAATTAATGTGGGAGAAAGTGTTTATAATTGGAATAGATAGAGTCATTATGTTTCTAGATAGGAGATCTGTACACTAAACTACAGCGAGGAAGACCTCTAGTGGCAAGTAAGGGAACTGTAGGAATAACAGCCACTCCACCCCCTGGTCAGCACACACTGTCCTCTCTTTTGCTCAATGACGGGCGTCAGATATTGTCCAGGTCCGTACGCCTTCCAGAGCATTACTGTGAGGGTTTTGTACTAACAGTGAGCAACCAGCACATCCAGAACATCCATCAGCATGTGTTTTATGTGGGGCCATATGGAGGTTACATTTACAAACTGAACTGGAAATCAGTCAAGTACAAAATCACCATTATCCACAGCTCAATGTATCCCAATAATACTGATATAAGGCATCTAAGATGACATGTGTTCAATATGGCACTCTATTCCCTATGTAGGACACTACTTTTAACAAGAGACCGATGCGCCCCTAATTAAAAGTAGGTCACTATAAAGAGAGTAGGGATGCTATCGGATGCCTCATTTATTTCCAGAGGGTAACCCTGTATTGTATTTGTTTATTTTTTGTCCAATATCCCAGATTGCTTTATGACATAATGTATGGAATACCAAACAGGACTGGCCTGTGCTCTGGTCTTTATTATTGAAGTTGCATTTTAAGTTAATTAAATTATAGAAATGGAGCTTTATTATGTGTACTCATGCCAGAGTCTTTAGCGGCACAGCCTTTATTCTGGCAGAGAGATGAGCCATAAAGAGGCAGGTGATTTATCAACTAGATATACCCCGTCCAGACAGGGAGGTCCTAGTGCCAGCTTCACTACCACTACACTATCTACTGTTACTGTCAGCTTCACTAC
>JACXGM010027083.1:0-14629 GCA_016801145.1 Umbra pygmaea
TGGAACTCCATGCCCCTTCAGATTAGAACGGCCCCTACCTTGTCTGTTTTTAAGTCTTTATTAAAAACCCACCTGTTCTCTTTAGCTTACTAACCTTCATCTCTGGCTGATTTTATTTTTTTATTTTTAGCCTACGTTTTATACTTCCATACTTGTGTTACTGTGTGTTGTTATATAGGTATTTTATTATTACTTTTTAAATTTATTTTCTGTAAAGCACTTTGGTCAGCCTAGTGGCTGTTGTAAATTGTGCTATATAAATAAAATGACCTTGACCTTGACCTTGACCATTGCCTGCTCCTCTCCCAGTGCCATGTCCTGCTCCTCTCCCAGTGCCATGTCCTGCCCCTGTCCCCGTGCCAGTGTCTGCCCCTGTCCCCGTGCCGTTCCTGCCCTAGTCTCCGCTCCGGTGCTTGTCCCCGGGCCTACACCTGCCCCGGTCTCTGTGCCCCTCTCTGTGCCTGTCTGTTTGTCTGTGTCTGTTGGTGCTATGTTCTTCCAGGTTCCTGTGTCTGCTGTGGTTCCGGTGCCTGGTCCGCTTTTGCCTTGGCCCTCCAAGCCCCCTCCGGCCTGGCCGCCTCCCGCGGGGCCATTGATTCTGCCTTTGTCGGCCCGGACTCTGCCTCTGGTGCCTGTCTGCCTGGCCTCCGCCTTGTCCTTCGCTTCTGCCTGGCTCGGCCGGACCTCCGCCTTCCCGGAATCTGCCGTCCGGCCCGTCGTTGCTGCCTCCATCCTCCGGACCACCAGTGATTCTTCGTCCCTCCGGTCTGCTGCTGCGCCCTCCGCCCTCCGGCCTGCCGTTGCTGCTTCGTTCCTCCAGTCTGCTACTGCGGCCTCCGCCCTCCAGCCTGCCGTTGCTGCTTCGTCCCTCCGGTCTGCTACTGCTGCTTCCGCCCTCCGGCCTGCCAGGGCTCGGTCCACCTGCCTGTTCTGCTCGTCTGCTTCGCCCTGGGGTGCCTTCGCTGGCCTGGTTTCTGTCGCTACGGTCTCCTACCTGGGTCTTCTGCCACCTGGTGTCCTGTGGTGGTCTCCTCTTTCATTTGTGTTGGAAAAACAACAAGAATCAGCAGGTTTTTACTTCAGCAATGTAAATTCAGTGGTGGGCTCGCACTTCCCAATTTTCTATATTACTATTGGGCTGCCAACCTCCAGAAACCGCTATTCTGGTTGCACTCCCCAGATACATCATGGTGCTTCCTAGAAGGTTTCTACTGCTTCTCCTCCTCTCTCCCTGCTTTATTATGCTCCGCTTTTCCTACATCTCCCTCATGTTACTCAGATAACCCTGTAGTACTATCCACACTTAAAATTTGGTACCAGTTTCAGTGACACTTTAAGTTCTCCACTACATCCATTTTGGGCCCTATTAATAATAACCATTTATTTACTCCATCTGTGGTCGACAGTGCTTTTACTCTCGGGGAAAAAATGGCATTAAAACTTTCAAGGATCTTTATGAAAATGGAGTATTTTCGAGTTTTTCTAACCTGGCGATCAACCTGGGTCGGGATGGTTAGCCTGGGAGGGTGGTATGGGGGCCGGGGATTATGTTGGGGGGTTAAAATTGTAAAAATGTATTGATATATATTTTCAGACACAGTATCTTTACTGTTATTTTTTTTCCTCTTAATCTTTATAAATAAATTTATTAAAAAAAAAAAACTTGTAAACGTTTTGAGCTGAGGTGAGCACTTCAAATTAGCAGTGCCACAAGAGGACAAGAATAAAAGAGGAAGTTCTTCTTTGAAGTGCTTGCAGATCAAAACCAACGGTAAACTGTGTAAACTGCCACCTACTGGACCGGACTGAATATTTTAACAAATCAGAATCAGAAAGAGATTTAGTAAGTTTTACCAATAAAGGATTTTTTCTGGTCTATTGGTGCATGACTTTTCTGTACATAAATTACATGAATTCATTTTTTTACTTTTAAGGCAAAAGTTAACGCACTGAATGACACTTTTAGCAACATGAACAAAGTGCATTGTATACCAGTCCTTGAAAGATGTAGAAATGCCTGCTGCCCTCTAAATTACCTTTTTCATATCTGCCCCATAAGATTGTATTTATTTATGACCTTGTGACATCTTGTAACATCAATCATTCCTGGAAAAGTGTAATGTTTTTTTATCCTATTTGTATACAGCAGATCTTCTGATGGGCCGATACACATAGAGCAGATTGACTGGAACCTGCTTCTCCACTCTTAAACATGGCTTTCAGAGATTTGCATCCCCTTCTCCTCTCTATTGAGAAGATCTCTTGGCATCTTCATTACATAATTAAATATTTAAAAATGAAATACAAAATTTATAAAATAGTGACTGGTCAGATCTGTGGGACGGCGAGGGGCGTGCACATGGTTCATCCAACCACGTCATCCAGCCGCAGATTCTTTTCTCACTGCTCATCCAGCAAGGAAAACTTTTGTCAGATCATGCACGGGATGATTACATTCACCAACTATACTTCCGCGATTTAATATGCAGGGGCCCGATCTCCCCACAAGGGGTTGCTGGAGAGGGATGTGGCCAGATTGATATCTGATTTATCTAAACTTAATCCCGGGCAGCGCTATGCCAATTTGCGCTGGCACATGCAGGAGGTCCGGGGAAAGTCAGAGAACCCATAGTCAGGCGCAAACCATTGATTATCATTACGTAGACTGTCGTGCAATGCAGTGACTTAGCCTACTATACCACGCGGACCTCCTTAAAATCTAATCTAAAATTGTTTCCTTGTTACTCAATAAAGCTTTTTTCACCCAAGCTGGAAAAAAACCAAACTTGTAAGCATAACTGTCCTACTGTAGACTTAGGTGAAGTATTTTACAGGGTTACCGCCAATAATACCAGAGTACATGCTTACCTCAGGTGAAAAATTCTGATCCATACATCTTATCTAGGCTACTCATTCTGCACATATGTGATGCCATTATGGTGTAATATATTTGATTCCTGTTGCAACTAGTGTGGTGTGCTTTCTGGCACACAGAACTGCAGATGCATTTTACACCAGTGGATTTAATACAAAATGGACGATACCCAGTGGTTTAAGAGTTGTCTATTTCACACACCTGCCATGCCATCTACAATACATTTTGCCTAACAGACTCCATGCAACTTCGATCGTCTCGTTTATACCGGACCGTGACCCTAGCCATCTATTTATGGGTGCAATACTTAAATAATTCCCTTAGACCTGTCAAGAATATAAATCTACATTCCTTGGGTTCTTGATTGATTCTGATCAGAGTCTATAACAAGCTCTACAGAAGTTATCTTTTTAATGTTATCAAAGAAACAGCTATAGCGATCAGTTAATGAAACGTGTGGAAAACGGCAGAATGGCACTTTCGACATGAAATTTACTGTAAAACTCATAGTATTATTATTAAGGGCAAATTTCAGTTTGGGAGGAAAAAACATTTCTGCTTTACTCTCCATCCAAGGCAATACCTGGAAAAGAAAAATATCGTCCCCCAGTTAAGAGATCCCGCCCCTGAGGGGGACACTACGCACGTCATATGATTGGCAGGTGAGTCAAAGTGTCCGTAAACAAAAGGTTTCATTGATTGGAGGGGTTGGCCTTTTTTTTATCCAATAGCGTCTAGACCAGCGCTTTGGGGGCGTTATCTTTCACGGTTTGTGTATTGGTGTGATGTTCTCTTAATACATCCATGGTCTCAACCGACAGCTAATGGCTTGGAGAGCGACCTGGACACGCGTAGAAAAAGGTAGGTAAACAGCTCAGCAGGCTACAGAGCGGCTTCTCATAGTCCGTTTGGCGTAAAGTGAAAGAGTTCCTGTGTGAAGCATCGTAAGTAACGGCTCTGGACGATGGTTTCATATGGTTCAAAATGCAGATGCCTCATTCAGTTTGACAGCCTGAGCGACCTGCTGCGCGGCTAACCAGCTAACCTGAAGCTAACGATACGGCACGGCTAACCAGCTAGCCTGAAGCTAACGATACGGCACGGCTAACCAGCTAGCCTGAAGCTAACGATACAGCACGGCTAACCTGCTAGCATGAAGGTAACGATACTGCACGGCTAACCAGCTAGCCTGCAGCTAACGATACTGTCAGAGTCAGATGCTGAGCTGGAACCTGAGTATGACACTGGGTGCTGCTGGGACAAGAAAACCCTTGTGACTTTTTCGAGCACGTCTCTTAAGCGTATAGACGGGAGTTTCACTGTCTTTACCATCTGGTTTATAGAAACACTGTTAAAAATAGTTTTATTTGAAGGTACCAGTTACTGCTGCTTTGTACGCAACCTGCTGTTATCTATCAGCCAGCTGATCTTCATGAGCGTGCCGCCAATCTGTTCATCTTTAGTTATCATGTCTCTGAATGTAATGTTACAGCGACCTGACAGTGTTTACCAATATTATATTATCAGAAGAGGAAGTTTATAACTTGTCAACACTTGCTTTATTGTTTTCTGCAGGATTCAAGCAACTGACACATTCAACCAGCTGATCTAGCTAGCTGTAAACCAGGCATGGATTATACGTGACTTGTATGTATGACACTTCTTTCGGATGACCTAAACTGAGCAGCCCCTTGCCACTAGTCTTTTACCACCGATGAGGAGCCAGTACTTGTCTCCATATTTTTCCTGCTCCCCAACTTGGAGAACAGACCTTACCTGGATTGCACTGCTCGCCTAGGCACACCATGGCCAGTCCACACCTAGCTGACCTGGCCTTTGCCTGGGAGAAGTACATGGACTGTCGACTTGGAGGAGCTGAGCTCCAGGTAGGTCAGTGGCTATGACAGCTCCCTGTGTGTGAAGGAACTACTCTCTATGTGAAAGTAGCAGAGTCACGGTGGGTGTTACATACACTTTTAGAATAAGTATTTTAAGTGAAAACCCTTCTGTTGAAGACAACCTGATATACAGGCCATAGCTGCAGTACTCACAGACACCGCTAGTTTAATGGCCTAATGGGATGTTTGCTGCCACTAATTTAACTGCTGCTCATTTCCCTATTGGTTTCCAGTAGTGCGCATGGTCTGCTATTTGTTTATCTTTCCAGTAAGATTTCAGACCAACTCAAGGAACATGTGAATAGTGATTGTTGAGGGTTAGGCTGACGGAGGAGCAAATCAACACTCTGTTCCCCCCGAAGTACTTCTAGTGTTTGTTCTGATCATTGCTGGTCTCCACTTCACAGAAGTCATATCAGATAGGCTACTTTAGTCACATCACAAGGAGAGTAATGGAAAGTTGCTTCTGCTAAATTCTATAATCTGCAAAACAACATGAATTGATGTCAGGTCAGATAGGGAAGCGGTTTGACGTGAGGGACGGCGAGGAAATTAAGTGTAATTTTGTCGTCTTGCTTGTGAATGTCTTTTCCTTAAAAATGTTAACATTTCTTGTATTGTTTTGTTTGTATTTGTTTTTAATAAATATATAACAGATTTAAAAACAGTAGTCTAGTCTGTGTTTAGTTTTTGTCTGGGAAAGCAAAAGGCTATAAACCCAGCTAATACCTCCTGGGTGTAACGGGGCAGTGCCGCTCTGTGCCACATCACCAAGTAGCGGAAGACAGGATGCCGTGCCTACTGTGGCTCCTGAAAGGATGTATTTAGTTGTGGCTGCTGTTGAGCCTCATTCAGAAGGCTGCTCCGGCAGCTACCGTAGATAGTTGTTTGTGTTTGGGCAACGTCACTACGTGTTTATTTGTGGTGTCAATGTACCCAGTTAAGGTTTAGGGTTATGACTCGAGATGCTGTGGTTAGTTACTTTTAATGGTACAGTAAGTGAAAAAAGTATTTGAAGTTACACACACGCACACACACACACACACACACGCACACACACACACACACACACACACACACACACACTTATAGAAACCCATTGAAAATCGGTCCACAAATAGGTCTATTTTGGCTTGTGGTGGAGTTTGGAGATTAACAATCATTTTATTTTAAGTGTCCTTACACATTAGGCCCCACAACATTCCCCCCAGGTTAGCATGTGACTGACAAATGAACTGCTACAGGAAGTTGTTGAGCTTTGTGTGAGATTGTCAACTATGCCTTGGTTGTAGGAGGATGTCTGTCCAGGGCAACATGGTGGCCAACTAGCCTGTTAGAACCAGCCTGATTGCTGGGTTCACTATGGGGATTAGACTGAACCAGCCTGTTAGAACCAGCCTGATCGCTGGGTTCACTATGGGGATCAGACTGAACCAGCCTGTTAGAACCAGCCTGATCGCTGGGTTCACTATGGGGATCAGACTGAACCAGCCTGTTAGAACCAGCCTGATCGCTGGGTTCACTATGGGGATCAGACTGAACCAGCCTGTTAGAACCAGCCTGATTGCTGGGTTCACTATGGGGATCAGACTGAACCAGCCTGTTAGAACCAGCCTGATCGCTGGGTTCACTATGGGGATCAGACTGAACCAGCCTGTTAGAACCAGCCTGATCGCTGGGTTCACTATGGGGATCAGACTGAACCAGCCTGATAACCAGGCTGATATACCTCACTAAGATTGAGCAGTCTCGGACATGGATATCTCTTTATTCAGACCTTGCCAAGGCCCAGTTCACCCCGTTTCTGGTACTGGGTCACCAGACTTCGATTAGCGCTGGACAGAGCGTGGGGTTTGGACTGCTGACCTGGAGCAGTGCCACTGATCTAAAACACCGGTTCCCAAACCTCTCCTCGGGGACCCCCAGACAGGCCATGTTTTTGTTTTAACCCTGAAAAGGCACAACTGATTCATTTAGTCAAAGGTGTAATGTGTATTTGACTAATTTAATCAGTTGTGTCATTTCAGGCTGAAAATAAAAACCTGACCTGTCTGGGGGTCCCCGAGGAGAGGTTTGGGAACCACTGATCTAAAAGACAAAATTCAGCCATGATAACCACTGATCTAAAAGACCAAATTCAGCCATGATAACCACTGATCTAAAAGACAAAATTCAGCCATGATAACCACTGATCTAAAAGACAAAATTCAGCCATGATAACCACTGATCTAAAAGACAAAATTCAGCCATGATAACCACTGATCTAAAAGACAAAATTCAGCCATGATAACCACTGATCTAAAAGACAAAATTCAGCCACGATAACCACTGATCTAAAAGACAAAATTCAGCCATGATAACCACTGATGTAAAAGACAAAATTCAGCCATGATATGCACCAGTTCTGTTAGACGTCCACCTGGACCTAGGCCTGTCACAATAACACATTTTGCATCGATGCAGTGATTCTTCATAACCATCTCACACACTGAGGCTCTAAAAATGAGATTAGTGCTCTATTCCTTGTTTGAGTGTTCAAGCTTATTTGCTTTGGTGCTCTACATTAAAGGCTGGTCCTCTCTCAGACGTAAGAAGAGAATAGGAGCTGTTGATATGGGTAAACGGAGAACTTGCTCCCTTGTGAATAAACAGGTTCAGTATCACATTGTCTGTGTGCTTGTAGAAGTGGGTCAGGTGTTTAAGGACCAGTTCTTTTAAACAGTTAGCTCTAGGCAAAGGGTTCAAATAACTCCACTTTGCCCCTTAGTTTCTATTTAAACCAGATACCTGTTAATACACAGAACCATTAATACACAGGGATGTTAATAAAGAGAAATGTTAATACACAGGACCGTTAATACACAGGACCGTTAATACACAGGACCGTTAATACACAGGACCGTTAATACTTATGTCTATACACAGAACGAGGCAGCGCTAATTGCCATATTGCTGACCGGGATTTTGGATAAATAAGACGAATAATCTACCTTGCCACGTTGCTCTCCAGCGACTCCTTGTGTGCAGATCAGGTGCCTGTAATATCAATCATGGAAGTATAGTTGTTGAGTGTAATCATTCCGTACATGATCTGACTAACAGCTTCAGTGCTGCATGAGCAGTGGGAATAGAATCGGCCGCTCTGCGACATGTGGTTGGAGGAACCATGTGAGCGCCCCTCACCATCCCACATCTGTCCAATGAGTTGCAGAGCTGCCGACAAAGCAGGGCTAGTGGGAATTGGAAGGGGAGAAAAATGGGGGGACTGTTAATAAACAGCAGATTAATTTTGTGTCCGTTCATCCAACTATACACAAACAAATTCAATGTAGATAATGCTAACCAGCTCCTTACCTGTGCTAGTGCTACACTGTCTGTGCCTGGCTGGTTTTTCCAGTTAATCTTCAGGGTAGTGAAGAGAATGTTTCCAAAACATCTTGTTCCATGTGAGCATTGAAACTTGAATGATTTCACAAACGGATGTAATCATCTTGGCTGTAGAAAGCAAAAATGGTACCAAAACCATTACCGGTGTGAGTTTGTTCTAGGCTCAACAAAACTGGTGACCAGTAACTATAACAAGCTTGATTCATCCGATAACGTCACCCTGCTTTTCTCGTAATTCTTCCTCACTGTGTTCCAGTTCAAACATGTATGGTTGGATATGATCATCCAATAACACTTGATCAAAGTTAATCTCGTCCAGCACTTCTGGTAATTCATCACTCTCACTAGCCATTGTTGTAAACAAAGTCCCTATCCAACTAGTTTTGTTGCTATGTATATATTAATGGAAGAATGTTCTAGACCTCACTACGAACCTTTATTCTCCAATTAGCTATATTCTCCAATTAGCTATATTCTCCAATTAGCTATATTCTCCAATTAGCTATATTCTCCAATTAGCTATATTCTCCAATTAGCTATATTCTCCAATTAGCTATATTCTCCAATTAGCTATATTCTCCAATTAGCTTTATCCAGGGGCGGGACAAATAAAGATCAGGAAGTCAACCAATGGCCCCTTGAGTCTAGCTGATACTTAGACCACTATATATTGTTAATGTAGTAGGTATTCATGGACAGGGGTTAACCCTAACCCTCACTACAACAATTCTAGTGTTTACTGCATGTTTTTAGGACGTGGTATCGGATCATGTTATCCATATGCGGATACATGATCCGGTATTTTTGGCCAGTATCCGACACATTTCCGATCCCAGTATCGGAATCGGTGCATCCCTAGTTAACTTGTGATTGAGTGCAAATTTCTGTTGAACCTGTGATTGAGTGGAACTTTCAGTTAACCTGTGATTGAGTGGAATTTTCAGTTTCACTTTGAGTCCATATGATCTTGCAAGATTGCCACAAAAGGGAAAGTGTCAGTCTCTCACACACAGGTTATTCTCCACACAAACACAGGAGCTGCTTGTTGTTTTTGCTAGCAGACTTTACTCTCCTGTCGTTCTGGCTGTCATATGATTTCCTCAGTGCGTCAAATCCTTGGACATTGAATAGAGCTAAATTATTCATTGATATGTGGTGAGTGATTAGTGTGAGAGAGAAAGCTGCCAACAGGGCAACTACAGGCTGCCTGTCCTCCTCGACTACCAATGGCACACTTCTGACAGCCAGACCGCAGCAATGTGAGTACTGTTACCACCCACGGCTGATTGTCATGGTGCTTGTTGTTGCTGGCAACTTTGGATGTTTTGTACACAGATTATGGTGCCATAATTACGTAGTCCTTTAGCTATACTGGTTTCTTTTGGCGTTTTGTAATCATGTATAATGTTGCTTTTTTCCCTGTGAAAACATTTAATTTGATTGAATGGAGAATGAGATTAGATTATAATGGATTAGGACATTTCTAATAGCGAGTGTTGACTGTCACGTTGTGCTTTTCCTCCCACGTTTTTTCACACGACGGGTGCACACGCAGAGTGATGCAACACGCACCCACTTTTACACGGATCACGTATGCTGCTGTAACTGTATCATCTATTCGTTTGCCTAGTCATGTGACCCTCCCTGTTTGTAGAAACATCAACTACCTTGTGGCTCTGAACATCTTGAGTTTTTTATCTTCCATACTTAGATTAAGAGGATATGCTCTTATCTAGATCAGAGTGACTTATGTGTGTCTTGAGATGGATGGAACAGTCACGCACTTCAGTAGCACTAAGTGCAACCTACTTTTAGTTTTAAGCATCCGGTCGATGGTTTTTATATCAGGGGTGTTTTAATTAAAATTCAAACACGTCCAGTCAATCAAGTTTTCTACACAGCAAAGGTCCAAACATTTTACATTTGAGTCATTTAGCAGACACTCTTATACAGGGCAACTTAACAGTGAGTGCATACATTTAAGAGAAACTAGGTGAAACAACCACAACTCAGTAGTAAGAGCATTCAATTTGAAACAGTTAATGGGCAAGATTAAGTACTTTAAAGCGGGTCATACAAATAAACAAAATATTTTTTAAAGACCGCAGTGTTAATGGAATTAATTTAGGTAATCAATAAAATGGAATCCATGATCATGTTTAAGATGCACTATGATGTGCTAAATTAAAGTAAGGCAGGTTTTGTATTTTCTCTTCCAAAAATAAAGACAGATTTCACGTCTAGACCTAACCGGTTCTCATGAACACGCACACACTTTTTATGGCTTATGTTGACCTGTGTTGCATGCTATGTTTAGTGAACACTTGTTTGCATGTAATTGGGGGCCGAATGAATAGGGAGAACATTGGTGAACCACACACATTGGGCTCTGAGTTTTATTTTCTGTGCTCTCACCTCTGAAGTGTTTGCGTACATTTCATCAAAATATCGGTGCCTTCACACTGTCACTATTCAAACAAGCTATACTGTTATTCTTTCTGTCATCTGTAGTTTGTGATTTGGACACTGTAGTCCATTATAATTTATGCTAGTCGCTAGTTTAATTTCTAATGCACCTTGATCATCAAGTAGTATTCTGTGGTAACTGCTTACTGTTTACATGTACATACATATTAGGCTTGATCTGTAGCCCCTTGCTCAGCACAGTCACAGCTCTTCTCTATCTGACACCCCAATGGTGGAGTTAGATTCCTCTTGAAGGAGTCCTTGACCATTTTCATTGTAATTAACTCTAGCAATTTATCATGAAGTCCAAGGAAGAAACTGTTAATGGAAGCAGTTCTGGATCAGAGCGGCTGTTTAATGACTAAAATGTGAACATATTAGTTACCTCAGCCTGCTAATGACCTAGATGACATCAGTCTGCTCTCTCCTTTTTGCAGGGACTTCTGGGTAAATATCTGACTGCAGAAGCGGCTCAGTTTAGAGTATTCTAAGACTTTATCCCAAATGCACCCTTTCCCCTCTATGTTGCACGGCCCAGGGCAGTCCCAAAAGTACCCTTTTCAGAATTAGTGTGCTATAGAGAATAGGGTGCCATTTGAGGGGCTGCCAAATTTGTCCCATGATACTGTAAGCTTCTTAGAAAGCTGATCTTACTAAATAATGGAATTAAAATGCTGGATGTATTCCAGTCATCGACGTCACACAGCCTAGCTGCTGATCTCAATTAAGGCAGCAATGTTGGAGCAAAAGTTACAGCCCAGTGTCAGAAAGTATTGTCTCAGTAATGGGTCCTCCATGACATGACAGCTTCCTCCTAAAATCATCCAAGAATGGATGAGAATAACAGTGGATTCCTGATCTAAGTTCCATCAAACATCTGTTAAAAGAGCTGAAACTCACAGTTGGGAAAAGACGACCATCAAACCTGAGAGAATTGGAGCAGTTTTCTAAGAAGAGTGGGCCAAACTACAAGTTTAGAGGTATAGACATTTTTTTTCTAAACTACAGTGTTTGTTTACAGTTTGTGTCCCCAAAGCTGTGCAACTAAATATTAGGTCAATATCTATCCATCTTTGTCTGCTTATCCGGAGTTGGGTCATGGGTGCCGCAGCTCCAGCAGGGGATCCCAAACTTCAGTTTCCCAAGCCACATTAACAAGCTCCAACTGGGGGATCCCGAGGTATTCCCAGGCCAGGTTGGAGATATAATCCCGCCACCTAGTTCTTGGTCTTCCCCGATGCCTCCTCCCGGCTGGACGTGCCTGGAACACCTCCTTAGGGAGGCACCCGGGGCATCCTTACCAGATGCCCAAACATCCTCAACTGGCTTTTTTCGACACAAAGGGGCAGCGGCTCTACACCGAGCTCCTCATGGATGACTGAGTTTCTCACCCTCTTCTCACCCTTCTCATCTCTAAGGGAGATGCCAGCCACCCTCGTGAGGAAAGTAATTTCGGCCACTTGTACCCTGGATCTCGTTCTTTCGGTCATGACCCAGCCTTCATGACCATAGGTGAGGGTAGGAATGAAAACTTACAGGTAGATTGAGAGCTTTGCCGTCTGGCTCAGCTTTTTTTGTCACCACGGTGTGATAATTGAGTGTAATACCGCCCCCTCTGTGCCGATTCTCTGAGCAATTTCTTTCCTGCTCCATTGTTCCCTTACTCGTGAACAAGATCCCAAGATGTTTGAAATCCTTCACCTGGGGTAAGGACTCATTCCCTACCTGGAGTAGGCACTCCACTGGTTTCCTGCTGAGAACCATGGCTTCAGATTAAGAGATGCTGATCCTTATCCCAGCTGCTACACACTCAGCTGCGAACCGATCTAGTTTGTTCTGAAGGTCACAGGCCGATGTTGCCATCAGGACCACATCTGCAAAAAGCAGCGATGAGATCCCCAGCCCACCGAACTGCAACCCATACCCACCCCGACTACACCTTTATATCCTGTCCATAAATACTACAAACAGGGTTGTTGACAAAGCGCAGCCCTGGCGGAGGCAAACCCTAACCTGAAACATGTCCGACTTATTGCTGAGAACCTGGGCGCAGCTCTCGCTTTGGTCATACAGTGATTAAATGGCCCTAAAAGGGGACCCCCTCCACCGCATACCCCCGCAGCACCTCCCACAGTATGTCCCGGGGGACCCGGTCATATGCCCTTTCCAGATCCACAGAATAAATATAGACCTGGATGGGCATATTCCCAGGCCCCCTCCAGGATTCTTGCGAGAGTAAAGAGCAGGGCCCGTATTTATCAAGCTTCTTAGAACTACTCTTAAGAACACTGCTAAGACTTAAGAGTAAGAAAATTCTTGGCTCAAAGCTGCGCTTAAGTTAGTTATCAAACATCTCAGTACTACTTTTAGTGAAGTGTAGGACTAAATATTAAGTGTCAGTCTTAGGGTGAATCCCATTTCTCTGTCTTCCCCCTTCCCCTTACCCCTTCCCCTTAGTTTTGCGCGTTCATGTGAGAGTAAGGGCTATCCCAATTCTCATTTTGATCTAGGGGTAGGGCCAAGGGGAAGGGGTGGATACCCCTTAAAACCAAGCATTTTCGAGAGCTTACTTGAAACCAAGGGGTACCCAGAATACACTGTGCAACCGGCTACAATGGCAGCCAGATCATCAAGAGAGTCCAATAAATGTATTTTCGGCGTAAATAATTGACTTAGAAATGACGATCAACTTGTTTTGTGCTCTACACATTCCTGTACATATATATTTGCAACCATGTTCTTAATTGAAACGTTTTTAAAAAGTCGCTAGTTTCGTTACATTGCTGTTGTGAACAACATTCCCGCATTTCAATGATTAGCCTTGAATGGACACCATACATCATGTCTACAGTTTTAACTAAACTACATTAGCAGCGGTTTTCGTTTGATATCTTTAAGTTTGTGATCAACACTTGTCGCCTCTGGCGATGTATCAGCCAGCTAGCGACGATGTATGATAACGTAACTGTAACCAAGTGGTGTCTCATTTCATAGTGGTATGTTTTCAACCCTATCCCTTACCACTCGGTTTCGAGGGACAAGGGCTAGGGTTAAGACGACGGGGTAGGGGTAAGACAGAGAAATGGGATTTACCCTTAGAGCTGATTCACGACATTTTGCTGTGCCGCAAACGGGATTTTGGATGACGACATAGGCAAGATCCAATCACTGAATACATGTAGTTGTTTAAGAATATTCTCAGATAAATTCACATTCAATAGTGACATTCATAAGAGGAGTTGACATTCAACAAACATTTGACAAAGGATTTTCAAGAGAATCCATTATGATATACACATTGTAAATTAAATATCAAAAAAGATTTCTAACACATTTTCCACCATTTCTCAATTAAATATTTCAAACCAGTGTGCTGTTAACTGACCTGCCTATATATAGCCTAGAGTTAATGATGTAATCATAGCCATCATGGATTCCAAAAGATAACCGAACTGGAGAGAATAAAAAATGCTTGCTGTAGTTGAATTTCTGAATGGAGAATATGGAATCTGCGCTTCCACTGGCCAATCCCTCTCCACCACACTTCGTGTGATACGATGTGCCCTGTAAAGGGATATTATATATTGCCTATATTAGGATCCAGTGTTCTATTAATAAACTATGAAACAATTGTGAATAAATAGCTTACAAAAAGGCTACCTGTTGTAGTTCATTTGGGCTACTGTCAGTGGCATATGGAAAAGGGTGAGCAGCCACGAACGGGTATCCTCTGTCGGCAGAAAGTGCCTTTCAAACAGCTGCTTTGGGCCACTTTCATTCAATATCGCGCGTTGTGGGTAGAATAGAATAGAATAGAATAGAATATACTTTTATTGTCCCCTCGGGGAAATTTGTCCTGGACTCACGTGCATGCTGCAAAGTAGCTGCCATTTCATACAATAAATACATGTTATCAGTCCGGATAACAGCTAAACAAAAACAAAACATACACACACCAGGTTATTGCACACTTCTCAGGCCTATCTGTTACAAATCTATCTAA
>JACXGM010027084.1:0-14628 GCA_016801145.1 Umbra pygmaea
ACTGAACAAGGTGGTTATACCATGAACACGGCTAGTCACACTATAGAATTTGCGTACACGAAGTCAGACCAGACGTGAGATTTTATCGCAGCCTACGATCACGTTCAAATTGATAAATCCCTTGCTTTGCGTAAGAATCGCCGTACGCCCGTCGTACGCCTGTTTTAGGTCGTACGCACGTTTCATAAATGAGGGCCAAGGAGTCATGGAGAGTGACGTGACAGAATAGATAATCTGATTTATCTAACCTCAATTCCCGAGCAGCGCTATGCCAATTTGTGCTGCCTTGTGCAGGGGGCCCGGGGAAAGTCAGAGAACCCATAGTCAGGCTCAACAACATACTAATTATGACACATTTCTTTTTTCTAAATTAACTCATCTATTCTTTTTGGATTTTGCTAATTTTATTTAAAAGTGGTGTGGTTTCTATTACAGTGTGATTGTAGATTTAGTGCAATGACAATGCAACACTATACCTTTAGTGAATACACTTAAATTATTGTCCAATTTAAGAGGGCACTGTGATTTTACTGTAGGTTCCTGGAAAAACTTGACAAAGGAAAAACTTGTTGAAAGTGTGAGAACAATGACAGATGTCAAAACCAAAAGCAATGCTTTTTGCACAATTTAGTACAAGTTATATAAAAACTCACATACACTGTAAAAAATATCTGTGAGAAAACTGTAAAAAGTACTGGTAATTTATTGCCAGTATATTTTAGATTATTTTAAAGATATTTCCTTCAAGACAATAACAGAAAATACATTATAAACACAGTAGATGCCCATTACAAAGTACTGTAATATCAGCTCTGTGTGTTTGTGGACATTTACTGTGTTTATAAAATACTTTTTGTTATTGTCTTTAAGGAAATGAAGGCAAATTAATAAAAAAAGTACTGGAATATTTGTTACCAGTACTACAGTATTTAATGTTTTTTACAGAACAGTTATGTGTAGTGTATATTTACATTTTTCATAGTGACCCCATCTGCGAATTAAAGCCACAACTGTGGCATTGCAAGCTCCACACACTACCAAATGAGCACATGCTCAGTGAACATTTTTGATAGCATTATCTTTAGAACATTTAGAACACACTGACAAATCCTTCTGTCCTATCTCCTCGTCTTCTCCTTGTGACAACTTTAAAAACACTTTATGGTTAAGATGAATACTGTTAATATTACTGCACATGTAAACATATTTATAATGAAAAAGAACAAAATAATTGACAGAAAATGCCCAAACTGTTAGGGGCAATTCAACTAGGCTGTGTTTGGATTAATTGAGGTTATTCCATAATCTCCTACTTACAGTGCATACACTATAGCCAAAGGTATGTAGACATGGTATGTACAGTGTTTATGTACTGTAGGTCTGGGCCTGTTTTCAGGGTTTGTGCTAGGCCCCTTAATTCCAGTCAAGTGTCATCTAAATGCTACAGGACACAAAGTAATTTTAGGCAATTGGGTGCTTCCAACTTTGTGTCAACAGTTTGGGAAAGGCCCTTTTCTGTTCCAGCATGACTGTGCCCTGAGCACAAAGTGGGGTCTATTAAGGACATGGATTGACAACTTTGGTGCGTAGGATCTTAAGTGGCCTGCACAGAGCTCTGACCTCATCCCTACTGAACCTTTCGGATGAACTGAAGCCCATGGTTTTGGAATGGGATGTCCAACAACCTAATATTGATGTGATAGTCAGGTGTCCACATATTTTTGGCTGTATAGTGTATATTCCTCTGATTCCATTCTATCCTAACAATAAGTCATATTTAAATATAAAAAATAAACAATTATAAAACAAAAATTAACAGCCCCACACGCAAACTTTTACAAGCTTTGTGTCTCTTGTCTCTCCTTTTTCAGCTCCAGGTTTCACATTCGGTCAGATCCTTCAACTCTGAGAATATAAAATGTTGCGGTATTAAATACACTTCCAATGCAGATTGCCCTGGCTATATTGATACTAAAGTTGGTGGCAAGACGGGTCCTTATCATTTATATCGTTACATTATCATCAGCTATCTGCATTTACCAGCCAACTACTGAAGATAGCTAGCTAGTTGGTTGCTAACTGTAACTTCAAGATAATGTACTCTAGCTAAAATAATTGGCTAATGAAGTTATCTAACTACATCTAATTATAGAAAGACTTAATGTGTTGACTTTGCTTGACAGCTTCAGAGCTTGAGCTAGGTTGAGTACCTAAAGCAGGGCTGCTAGCTAGCTATTTACTCTACTACTGGCTACTGTTAACCACGTTATATTTACTTACCATAATTTGATCAGTTTAGACAAGTGACAGAGCAATGCCTCTGAATGTTGTAATTCTTATTTTAGCCGTGCCACAAGGAATCTGTGAACGTAGGAGCAGGAGCAACTTTTGGTAAATATTCGGATTAGCCTAAATATTTTGTAATTTTGATTGTATGCCTCCACGTCCCCGCGATTGCCTGTGAGCTTCTCCTGGATTAAACAGTAATTTCTCTACTGTGCAACAGTAAGTCATGTTTTTATGACACAATAGTTAGCATATTTTCACAAAAACGGATGCTACAGTGCCATAACGTGAGATACAAGGTAATAGAGCTTTTTATACATTGTCCTGTTTCTTTAGAAATAAACAATGGACAAATAGTCTTTAAACTCTTCGGATGTCAGTGACTGTCAGTGACCCCTAAAATGAATGGAATGCTAATTTATGGTGATAGCGAATTAGCATCAGAATCCACCCAGGGCTGCTCTAAGCCTTCCCCCCATGGATGTATTAAGAGAACTAGATGGCGCCTTCGGCACAAAGCCCTGTTCATTCCAATGAAAGTTGCTCATTAGCGCATGAAGCAAACACAGAGCTCCAAAATACCCAAATTTTTCGTGTTGTGTGGCCCAACGGACATGCGCACTAGCAACTGTTTGTTTGTGTTGTTGTAGCAATTGGTAGCAACACATGCGTTCATCAACTTCCGTGTCTAAGCCTACCCCCTTGCTTCCCCCTTGAATCCACCCAGGGCTGCTTCAACTTCCAGGTCTAATGCTGGATTCACACCAGGCACGGCAAAAAAAATCACTGTACTGCATCGTAATGCAGACACCCTTGTACACCACAATCAACATCGTAATCAATCTTCCGCATCTTCAAGATGGTGGACAACGTTGCATACAACTGTCCTCCTCCAGCAAAGCGACTAGCAGGATTTTTTTCAGTTTAGTATTGATTGACAATACGAAAAACATCTACTGAGCTGTCAAAGCTTTTCTTGCAATCCCATAAAACCATAGGTGAAAGCGACATGTTACAGTAGCTCTTCCTCGGGGGTACATCAACCTTTGGTTCTGGTGCCGTACGTCAAAGCACTGCACAAGTTGGATAATTTCAACTCTTGCGACACACCCGCTGCACCGCATCCACATTTTGCCGGATCTGGTAGATTTGCCGCAGCAGTGCACATTTCTTCCTACTGAAATGAATGGACTTCCGCCGAAACGCAACCAGTTTGCCGTGCTTGGGTTGAATCCAGCATTCGCTTTCCCCCTTGTTCTAGATATGCACAGTATTTTTCCGGTCCATTTTCATAAGTAGCCTAATCGTTGTTTTCTTTATACACACTTATAAATAAATCAAACTTAACAAATTTAACAATGTCAAACACAGTTAACTAGCTGGTTATTTGAACACCTTACTTGCTCGCGCTGACTTTCGAAATGAGCTCGTGCCCAAAAAACACACAGATGCACGGCCTGCGCTCTACTTACATAATGAACAAAGCACAAGAGACAATAGCTCAGATGTGATTTTTAACCAAGAAAAATAAAGTACCTATAAGTATAAGTATGCGGTCAATAAGTAATTAACCAAATTTGGCAATTGTGTTTTGGCTACATGTCAATAAATGAGATGTTTTTAAGAAGTAACCTATTGAGAAAATGTAGGGTATACCAATTTGATTGAACATGGTACTAATACATTATGATAAAGCTAAACTGCTGTCATTCTGTTAAATGCAGTTACAGTTATGTACGGAAATACTGATATACAATTTTCATCATTTGGTTTTTAGCAAGTTTTGAAGTATATGAGCCTTGGCTGCAAACAACTCTCCATCAGAGTGATAGCAGGAATTAGGAGTGGCCAAATTAACAATTTGGTACATTCTGAAAAATTACTACCGGTAGCTCTGCAAAACAGGAAGGTCAGGACATCCATGGAAGACAATGGTGGTGGATGATCATAGGATCCTTTCCATATTATACAAACCACTACACAACATCCAGCCAAGTGAAGAACACGCTCCTGGAGGTAGGCATATCATTATCCAAGACTTCCATAAAGTGAAGACTTCACAAGAGAAAATACCACAAGGAGCAAACCATTCATAAGCCTCAAGAATCGAAAGGTCAGATTAGATTTTGCCAAAGAAGATCTACAAAAGACAGACCAGTTCTAGAACAGCATTCTTTTGATATAGCAACCTGTACCAGAATGATGTGAAGAATAACGTATTTAGGACGGTTCATGATCTGAAGCATATCACATCATCTGTAAAACACAGTGGAGGCAGTGTGATGACATGGGCATGCATGGCTTCCAATTACACTGGGCCACTAATGTTTATTGATGATGTAACAGAAGACAGAAGTAGAATTCTGTGTATACAGATATATTGTCTGCTCAGATTCAACCTAATTTACAAAAGTTGAATGGACAGTGCATTACTTTACAGATGGACTTTAACCCAAAACATACTGCGAAAGCAACCCAGGAGTTAAGGCAAAGAAGTTTATTCTGCCATATTCTGCAATGGCCACGTAAATCACGTGACCTCAACCTGATCAAGCATGTATTTCACTTGCTGAAGACAACTTAAGCTGCATTAAATACCTGGCAAAACGTCACACAGGAGGAAGCCCAGCGTTTGGGGATGTTCATGCATTCCAGATATCAACCAGTCATTCCGTGCACAGGATTCTAAAAATTAAACATTTTATTTCGGATTGTGTTGTCCAATTGCATTTGAGCCCCTGATATAAAGGGACTGTGTACATTATATTTTTGTTCATGCCTTGAAATAAAGATGACAGTTTGCACTTCAATTGCATCTAGGTTGTTTTATTTCAATTCCATTGTGGTGGCGTACAGAGCTAAAATGATGAAAATTGGGTCAGTGTCCACATATCTAGCTGTATACTGTTGTCAATCTGCAGTTACTAGAGAGTTAAAATTCAGGGGCTGTTTTTGTAGGGGAGAATGAAAAAAACTAAACCATACCAGTTGGAAAAATTGAAGAAAACAAATTTGTAAAGAAATTAAGATATGATGAATGGGTAAATCCATCCCTTAACTAGAAGGGGGTTTCCCTGTATGAAAAAATAAATATATATGATTAATGGACTATACTTCAATGTTCCCTTAAAATGTATTTTAAGGGGTCCCACAAAAAACAGAAACTAAGTAATTTTTCAATGGTCTAAATCTGAACTGTAAAATTAAAGGCCTAATTAAGGGGTTTACATTTTGTTTTAAGGACCCCTTAATTCATATTAAAGGATTTGGCATGATTTCAGGTGTAGATTAAGGGGAAATTAATGATATTTTAAGGGGCTCAATTTTCATAGTGACAGCTGATGACCTAAGTAATGGTTTTGCATTGCAGGGCTTATGTTCGGCATACCTGTAGCCTTGACATCCTTTACAAACAGGCCTATGGTTAACATAGGGTTGTGGCCACATCCTGGAGACATTCTTTTAACGGCGAGCAGCTCAAACAAAACTCATTATGATCTGCGAGGGGAGTGGCCAAGGTAAGCACAGGGAGTCAACAGTATGTTTGGAGCGCAAGAAGATATTTATTAAAGAAATACAAATATATATTTAATTAGGTTGTGAAGCAGAGAGATGCAGCTTTAGAAGAGAACACTTCTGAATCGGCCTTCATAGAGGTGTGTCAAATCAGTAACGGTTGTTGTTTAAAAATAAACCCCCAACTTCAACCAATCGTACCATAGATGACTCAATGAGGAGAATGGGGAATAGTAAGAGTGGGGGCGGCCAGACTGGGGGGGAAGCTTGATACCTTGCCAAAGATGGCTAAATGTGGAGGGGGCAGTGGGCTGGCAAACAACACGTGGTAGGGGCGGGACAGCAGCCCCCCTGTTAACGTAGCAGTGCTCTCCAACATGTCATCCCATCCACTCTTAAATATAGAGCTACCCTCTATTAATACCCACATGCTAACCAGCCCTGCCTTTACTGCACTCTGTCCCTGCTGTCCCTCACCAAACTCATTATTGGAATGGCTTTCCGACCAGGACAGTCGAGAGCGAGGAAATAGGGCAGGATGAGCTTTCAGATAAATGTGTACCGTAACCGTGTATTTCTGATGAGTCATAACCCAGCAATTGTTTGAGAGCCTTCTGAAGGACGTAGTTCTTCCTAACGGCAGCTAGTAATTGATCATTTTTGTTTTACTTTTATTTTTCACAGATCTATAGTTTAGTAATCACTGATTCATACAGAGAGCAGGTGTATAGTAGAAGGATCAGCTAGACGTCAAAACATTAACAGCTCTATCATATTGTTCTATGCTCATTTTACAGTCTTTACTACCACACCGTGTTCAGAATATATAATGTTATGGTTTTGGTGATGACCACACAGTACATAGTGTAATGTATGTATACTGTTATGGTATAGTGTTGACCACCCAGTACACAGTGTTCAGTATATATAATGTTATGGTATGGTGATGACCACACAGTACACAGTGTAATGTATATATAATGTTATTGTATGGTGTTGGTGATGACCACACAGTACACAGTGTTTAGTATGTATACTGTTATGGTATGGTGTTGACCACACAGTACAAAGTGTTCAGTATATATAATGTTATGGTATGGTGTTGGTGATGACCACACAGTACACAGTGTTCAGTATATATAATGTTATGGTGTTGGTAATGACCACACAGTACACAGTGTTCAGTATATATAATGTTATGGTATGGTGTTGGTGATGACCACACAGTACACATTGTTCAGTATTTGTAATGGTATGGTGTTGGCCACAAATACACAGTGTTAAGTTAATGTAATGCCACAGGGGTTTGCCATATCAATTAACAGGAAACAAGTTACTTTTCATATTTAAAAAATACAAACCCTACAAGACTTACGTAGTTTTTGAAAAACAGATATAATAAATTAATTCAGTTAATCAATTCATGTCTCACAAAACTTATAGTATGTAGTCTAAACGTGAGACATTTAATTAATTTGATTTAGGTGGAATTATTCTCTATTTCCTCATCCACCATAGTCACTATACATGGAAACTCTGAAGTTCCATTTTAGACTTTGCAAAAACGATCAACATTGTATTGTCAACATATTTAGTTTTACTTCAGTTTAAACTTTTCAGTGATGACTCTCACTGAAAGATTATGGAAACTTGGACAATATCCTTAACAAAAAATACTTCAACTGATTTAATACAAGAATCACCAACATTTTAATTGACTCTGTACTGTAAATTAGGCCAGTAGTTTAAAAATGAGGCACAAGACTTCACACCATTACAGCACATTCCCCCTTGTGTCTACAAATCCAAATTTCCCTCCAAGTTAGAGAGCTGTTAGAATCAACACAGACCATCACCCAGCCCACTCTGTTGATTACACAAACACCCTGCGCCAAAGCTTGTGTATTCCATCCACGGAGCACCAAAGCATTTGATCTCTAAATGAAACTCACAACTTGTACCTCCCGAAGAATTTGGTGGTGAATACTGAAGGTAAATACCCTGGCCAAACAAATTTCAAATAAAAAATGACAACTGTAAAAAATAAAAGATACATCAAAGTAAATGTGTGTGTGCTTCACCTTGAGCGAAGAAATTTAGGACTAAGAAAAAAGAACTAACTAGAAAGTGGCAGAAGCTAAAGAAACAGAATATGAGAGGAAAGGTGTGGCTGATACAGAACTAAGCAGAGAAGCCAGTCCGAGCAGCCTGACTAGAAGCACATGAGCCTTGTGTTCCATCTTACTTGCTCGTGCGATGGCACAGAAGGGGCTGACCAGAGCCAGCAGAAACAGCAGCTGAATTTTCATCATGGTGACAGTAGTCCTCTCCTCCGGTCAACAGCCCGCAGAGACCCACCAGTTTAAAAACCCTCCTCTTAAATAATGAAAAAGAGGAACAAATGTTAGCCAGTCCCAGGAAAGAATTTGGAGGCGAGGGCAGTTAGCACAGCTTCAGAGGTTGAGGTGGAAATGCTGGGAACACTCCGGGATGTAACCAGGGCAGCAGAAGAGACAGGTCTGGCCGGCTGCTAGCTGGAACGGAGAGACACCAGGGCCAGACCATGCTGAGTGGAGGAGGGGCTCCAGTAATGTAAGGGGTGTGAGGGAAAGGGGGGCTGGCCAGTTAAAGGTGGTCTCTGCCCTCCCTGGTCTTGCCTTTTTCCAGAGCAGCCCAGTCATGAGAGAGCAGCCCAGTCATGAGAGAGCAGCCCAGTCATGAGAGAGGAGCCCAGTCATGAGAGAGGAGCCCAGTCACGAGAGAGCAGCCCAGTCACGAGAGAGCAGCCCAGTCACGAGAGAGCAGCCCAGTCACGAGAGAGCAGCCCAGTCACGAGAGAGCAGCCCAGTCACGAGAGAGCAGCCCAGTCACAAGAGAGCAGCCCAGTCACGAGAGAGCAGCCCAGTCACGAGAGAGCAATCCACCACTCCTCTGTGGAAGCCAGTTGTCAGTCAAACAGCACACAATCAACATTACATTCAGTAATATACACTGCTGGGCTATCCCCATACGTGCAGTTTTTAAATATATTTTTACTCCATGTGTATGCTTTTATAAACAATAAAGTGGTGATTAAAGATGGTTGTAAGTAGTTTTTTCCTGTACTGGAGGCAGAGTAGATTGCAGGACGACAGTGCAACACACAAATCACATACATTTGACTAAAACGAGTGGCCATTAGTGAAATAAGGACGTCTGTGTGCATTCACACTATTTTAATAGAGGTCTCTTTAGGACAGAACAGACTTTATCACTTTTAACCATGGCGGACACTAGCGTTTACACTGAAGTGCAGGGTTACTGAGTACCAGTGACATCTGGTGGACACTAGTCAGTCAGAAGTGGAATGAGGAATGAAGGAATAAGACAAAATTTGTCCAAATATACTGAACAAAAATATAAATAGAACCTGTAGTTTCATAAACAGAAATGCTGCGTAATGCACAAAAAGCTTATTTCTATGGAATGTTTTTGCATAATCCTTTCAAATTGTTGTATGCTGTGTTGATACTTTCTTTATCATAGCTCAAAAGCTATAGGGAAGACAGGTATCCATGTACCTTTATCACCCAATTAGCTCATGTAGCAAATGTAAATAACTTGTTATACTCTTTGTAAAGATATACAACTTCCTGGTGATGAAATCCTAACTTCCACGTATGTAAAATTTTGTTAAAATAAGAAATTGCATGTGTAATACATAATTCTGGTTTGCAAGAATTATACTTTTTATACAACTTTGGCCTACAAAAACATGTATCACGTCAAGGTGTTAGATAGAACATGAAAGTTAACCCAAAAAAGCAACACAACAATAGAGGTAAATTAAGTAAAAATGGTTTGTAAACCTTTCAATAAACATTTCAACATTTGTAACTAGCAGAGAGAAGAGAATGTCACATAAAAAGCCAATTTGTTGCTCAATGGTTTATTAGTGACACATTCTGACCGCGTGTCAATATAGATACTGTCCATCAGTTATATGGAATAGCAATATGTTTTTACCTCCATTTCGTCATTCGAGTACCATTGCAGGGTGAAGAGACTAAGCACCAACACAACTGACTTGATATAAAATGCAATGATTTATTTTTAAAAAATGTTGAATATCAAGTTGTCTTGACCACTTCCATTTCATAGTAATTTTTTCAGTGTATTTGTTAAATCCAGATTTATGCTACAGCTTTAAAATGGATACAATTTAAATTATGTAAGTTTTGGTATACTACACACAAAATACTTGTACACAATAACAAACGTGAAATCATTGAAGTGCTAAGAGTTTGTCAATTTCTTGTTTCTCTGATTTTAACCACGCTTCTCGCTTTTCTAACTCTGCTTTTTTAACTGATAATATTTTATATACAGAATTAGGCTTATCAATCCAAACATTTTCTCTATCATACCACACCGACTAGCATTTTGGAAAAATTGCATACCACCTCCCAGTAAAAGACATGTTGAAAACGTTGCCTCTGTCCCCATCTAGTGGCCCTGTTTGGATATTATTTGTGTTCTTGAAAAGTCAATGGTGCCGTCAGCGAATGACTACCATTCTCTAACTTCTCCAGCAGTATGCACTCTTTTCCCCTTCTTATGTAAATGGCCTGGTGTTGTTGGATAGAATTTGATCCGGGCTCAATCAAATCTGTAACTAAATATACGTCGATCAGCCAATAACATAATGACCACTGACAGGTGAGGTGAATAAAACTGATTATCTCATTATGATGGCACCTGTCAATTAGGCAGCAAGTGAACATTTTTCCTCAAAGTTGATGTGTTAGAAGGAAGGAAAATGGGCAAGCATAAGGATTTGAGCGACTTTGACAAGGGCCAAATTGTGATCGCTAGATGACTGGGTCAGAGCTCCAAAATTGCAGCTATTGTGGGGTGTTCCCGGTCTGCAGTGTCTCAGTAGTACCTAACAAAAGTGGTCCAAGGAAAAGCGGTGAATCAGCGACAGGGTCATGGGCAGACAAAGCCTACAATGGGTATGTGAGCATCAGAACTGGACCACGGTACAATGGAAGGTGATCTACTTTGATGAATCACGTTTTCTTTTACACCACGTGGATAGCCGGGTGAGGGTGCGTCGCTTAACTGAAGAACACAAGGCACCAGGATGCACTATGGGAAGAAGGCTAGCCGGGGAAGGCAGTCTGAAGCTTTGGGCAATATTCTCCTGGGAAAACCTGGTTCCTGCCATTCATGTGGATGTTACACGTACCACCTACCTAAGTAATGTTGCAGACCATGTACACCCTTTCATGGAAACTGTATTCCCTGATGGCATTGACCTCTTTCAGCAGGATAATGCACCCTGCCATAAAGCAAAAATAGTTCAGGAATGGTTTGAGGAACACAACAATGAGTTCAAGGTGTTGACATGGCCTCCAAATTCCCCAGATCTCAATCCAGTCAAGCATCTGTAAGGATGTGCTGAACAAACAAGTCTGATACATGGAGGCCCCACCTTGCAACTTACAGGACTTCAAGGATCTGCTGCTAACGTCTTGGTGCCAGATACCACACACATCTTCAGAGGTCTAGCGGAGTCCATGCCTCATCGGATCAGGGCTGTTTTGTTGGTAAAAGAGGGTCCTGCAGTACACAATATTAGGCAGGTGGTCATTATGTTATACCTGATCAGTGTAAAGTGTCTATAGCTGGTTTGGACTTGGTCCAGTCTGGTTTCTGTGGCTGTTGAAATCATGGCCAGGGTCAATTGGAATGGATATCAACCTCTTTATTTGCAACAGCCAGTGCTAACTGACAGTGCTAACAGGATATGAGCTGTGATTGATAGGTTATGAAGACAAACATGGAATCATTTGATGTGCATAGATGGATAAACAACATTGAATGCAAATATATAAAAGGATTGTGAAATGTTTGCTTTAGCATTTATTTTCTTTAGTGCTGAAATTGTCGGTGTCATTTATTTCCTAGGTTTTTGCTACAAATAAAAACATTCACATACAGAAATAGCTTTTTACAATAAGCCTGGTAAAAGGTGTACTTTTGGGAGATGTGTTTCAGTTTTTTTACAGTTATTTAACCTGGTAAGTTGATTAAGAACCAGTTTGTATTTGCATTAACAACCTGGGGAAATATTATTGGGAGGAGGCAGTTAGGGTTAACAAAACGACAGAACTTTCACCTTGGCAGATGGGGGATTCGAACCATGGACCTTTTTGACACCATTCGGATGCACTGGTGTTTTTGCAGACAGGTATTAACAGAGGAGGCTACTACATTTACACATTTCCCAAAATATATCAATTTTACATTTATATTATAGTCATTTAGCAAATGCTCTTTCCAGAGTGACTTGCTGTAAGTACATACATTTATATTACATTTATATTTCAGTCATTTAGCTAACGCTCTTATCCCGAACATCTTTCAGTAAGTACAGGGACATCCCCTTGGAGGAACTTAGGGTAAAGCGCTTTGCTCAAGGACACAACAAAATTTGGAACAGTCGGAAATTGAACCGGCAACCTTCCGACTAAATGCCTGACTCCGTAACCACTAAGTTATCCAACGCCCACCCATTAATTGCATGTCATAACTCAATATTGATTATACTTCACAAATATGTCTGTGCATGTAGACCTGACGGTGTAGACCATTGTGTAGTACAGACTGCTGCTCAAGCGCTCAGACTCCTGAGTGAGAAAGGGGTGTATTTTGTCAGAAAGTCCAACATTATCAGGGAGGTGTGGCCACAAGGACACAGTGGTCATTTGCCTCATTTCTTTAGAAATCCACAGCATGTTACTCAAACACAGTGGTCAAAACACATTGCATCAGGTGCAGTCAAAACACATTGCATCAGGTGCAGTCAAAACACGTTGCATCAAGTGCAGTCAACAACACACTAAGACGTGACCTTTGGGTAACATTCAAAATGTTAGGGTGCTGTTGTTCAGAAATAGCAGAGGAAACACACAGAGAACACCAGTACGAGGGTTTGAGAGGACACTAGATGCATACAAAACACACCAGAAACAAAACATCATCATGATATCAGTTAAGAGAAGCACAAGGTACAAAACACAAACCACAGATTGTTTAAGCAAGTTACAATAGGGATATCAGGGTGCAGTGTTCAGCCTTAGGTTAAAACACTATTTGAATTCATGTTGAAAATAATCAGCTGTGCTTGATTGATCTGGATATAGAGGTGTGAATCCTGCTCATCATGTATGCAAGGTGGGCTGAAGCAATGCTCCAAAAATGTAAAAAATGTCAAATAGCATGGCATCCTGAGTGTAGTATAATGTGACTTCAGCTTCCACTCACTTCTCTATACAATATAAGCTGGGAACTTGACAGAGGTGGTCCATACCATACATTTGTCAAAACCAGTCAGAGATCAACACCAGCTGATCCCTTACTAGCATGAGTACTGTTCTCTTCTGTCATATTACCACGTGTTCCTGATGTTATTTCATCAATGTGGCAAATGTATAATATAATGGCACTGTCTTTCACGCACACCCAATACTTTCAGACTTGTTGAAGATGGGAACATACAGGGCTGTAATAGCGCTCATTTTAAGTCATTGCAATAATCATTGTGAATTCATAACAAAGCTAGTGAATTGTAACCAAGTGCAATTGTATTGTGTGTAAAGAAACAATGAGAGTATGTGATAAAAAAATACATTTGTTTCATTACAAAGTACAAGTAACAAATATATGTTGTACAAAGAATTTGATTGAATATATTGTCAGTGTCTCATGTGAAAACACGATTACATTTGAGAAACATTCACTAGAGTCCGTTTTATCCAACAATAGACTAATTTTAGCAACACATGAACATAGACCCACTATCTATGCACTGAATTAACTATGATTATTGTAATGAATTATGAGCGCTATTATTTTGAAAATTTAAATCCGAGTTTGTGTTGCTGGCATAATATAGTGTTGCCAAGTGAACGTGTCAGCCCCGGTGCTAGAAATGGCCCTGGGAACGTTATAAAAGATGGTGTATTTCAAACAATATTCTCCACAGAAATGAGAATCCAAACATGAGTAGTAAACATTCTTCATATTGGCACTCGAAATATAGACAATATAGCCTAGACCAGAGTTTTCCTCCCCAGAAATGCCAAGTTTTTGTTTTAACCATAAACTAGCACACCTGATTCAATTATTCAACTACACATTAAGCCTTTGATTGATTGAATCAGATGTAATTTCAAGGTTAAAACTAAAAATTGGCCTGTATGGGGAGGCCCGAGGAGAACCCCTGGCCTAGACAATTCCAAACCATCCTAACTTCCTAAACAGTGTGGCGAACAATGTCTGTCTCCGTTCGATTGTCATCAAAGTTCCACTTTCTATGGTCAGTTATAAAATGGACCGAGGGCAGGTGAACAATACTCATTCACATTTCTCTACCCTGTGTCTTTGCTCCAATCTTTGAGGGAGATCTAAACGATGGAGTCCCAGTCAAAGTGGTCCTGGATCAGCTCGTTGGGCAGCGGCCTCCTCATCTGGTATTGCACTGGTGTCATCATTCGTTGCTGGTTCATTGAATCAGGAAGTCCTGAGGATGGAGTTAGGATGAGGAAGCAGTAGAACACATTCATTACACACAATTCACTTATTGTAACGATTCCCAGTTCCCCTTCCCTGGACACTGCCACTTCCCTATTCCATCCCGCTCAGAACTACAATTCCCATTCATCAGTTCTACTTCCTGTGGACTACAGCTTCCCTAGTCATACCTCCAAAGAACTACAGTTCCCATACCCGGACTCAATTATCATGATTCACCACACCTGCTCACTCCATTTTGTATAT
>JACXGM010027085.1:0-14627 GCA_016801145.1 Umbra pygmaea
CACACACACACACACACACACACACACACACACACACACACACACACACACACACACACAAAGGAAATATCTAAACATTTCACCGGATAGATAATCTGATTTATCTAACCCAAATCCCAGGCAGCATTGTGCCAATTTGCTCTGCCTCTGGCAGGAGGTCCAGGGAAAGTCTGAACCCATAGTCTGGCTCGAACCACTGACTACCATGATGCAGACTGTCCTGCAATGCAGCGACTTAACCCACTACGCCATGCAGAACCCCAACTTTGCAAATTTAATTGGAATCTAAGTGCCAATACACTTGTGTTTTCAGAACTCCAGAAATTGTTTTTCTGCATTTTCATTTCTTTTTCTATGTAAAAAATGCTAAATCCTGTGTTAACCCAACCTCTGATTTGTCCAGATAAATGTTTCCATTACTACAACATTGTTCTTAGTTTGTTTAGACTGGCACACGTTGATTAATCTGAAACATGACATGCCTTGATTATTCCTCTGTCCCCTTGGAAAAATGAAATACATTTTTTATTCCGGCAGCTTGAAGCATCAACACTAACCGACGATGAGCTGATGGAAGAGGATGACCCGGAGGAGGCAGTAAAATCAAAGCCTGGTCGCCGTTCATCTCGCGCCACAGCAGAGCAGAGCAGACAACCCAAGCGACGCCGTATCGTGGTCGCCTCCGACAGTGACGACTCCGGAGATGAATTCAAACCAGAGCAGGCCGGAGGCAGCAGTGAGGAAGATGAAGTTGTAAACAGTGCTTCCGAGGTAGAGGAAGAAGAAGAAGAAAGCGAACCGGAGACGGAACCCGACAGCCCAGTTAAACCTGTGAAACGCAAACGACCCGAGAAGACCGCCACCGCCAAAACAAAACCCAAAACGACTCCCAGTCTTCCAGAACCTGTTCCGAAAGCCCCGCTGTCTGCCACCATCAAGGCTGACGCCAAAACTCGACTCTCTGCTTTCTCGGCCCCAGAGAGCTTCGAGAGCCAGGCAAATGGCCTTGGAGCCGGGGGAGGAGGCACAGCTACGGTGTGGGATCACGAGAAACTTGATTGGCTACAGGATGGACGGAGGAAAGACTCCAAGAGACTGAGACAGTCAGATGACGATTATGACCCTACGACCCTATATGTCCCGGAAGACTTCCTGAACAAAACTACACCCGGCATGCGGCGCTGGTGGCAGCTCAAGTCAGAGATGTTTGACACCGTGATCTTCTACAAGGTACCATCAATCAGCTGTGATTCAGGGTGAACGGTATCCTAATGGTTAGCCATGATAAGGAAGTGGACTCCCTGGTACTGGGGTGGGGCGTCGGTCATTTTACGAATATGTATCATTTGTGGTTATAAAACAGACCTCGATTGTTTGTCTTGTGTGAATGTTGTTTAGGTGGGTAAGTTCTACGAGCTGTACCACATGGATGCTGTGATTGGTGTCAATGAACTGGGTCTAGCCTTCATGAAGGGGTCGTGGGCCCACTCTGGCTTCCCGGAGATCGGCTTTGGACGCTTCTCAGTTGGACTGGTGCAGAAGGGATACAAGGTGGGCAGCCATTTTGTACTAAACAAGCTACGGGTTGGGTAAACATTTATTGCATTGACATCGTTCCTTCTGCGCAGAGTACTATTTTATCGTTGTGTACGGACTGTTGCTTCATGTTTTGCTGTTGTCTTGCCTATTTAATGTCTCTTTGTTGTTGAGACTGTGTTGACACGTTACTCCCTGATCAATGATGACGTGTCTTTCCAGGTGGCACGTGTGGAGCAGACGGAGACTCCAGAAATGATGGAGGCGCGCTGCAAGAGCATGCTGAAGCCCACCAAGTTTGACCGGGTGGTGAAACGTGAGGTGTGCCGGATCATCACCCGTGGCACGCAGACCTACAGCGTGTTAGACGGAGCCCCCGCGGAGACGCAGAGCAAATACCTCCTGAGCATAAAGGAGAAGGTGGGATACCTCACCTGGGATGGGATTTGTTGTTTGTGTGGTTTCACTGTGTTTACTGGGTCATTTAATTAAAATCATGTTTATAATCAGTCATGTTTTACGAGGAATTTGATCATCTGATGGTCAGATTGTTTGGGTTGCAGATGGCTCAGTGAGTCAGACTTGTAGTCCGAAGGTTGCCAGTTCGATTCCCGACTTAGCCAAATGTCATTGTGTCCTTGGGCAAGACACTAACCTAATTGCTCCCTGGTCATTGCTGAAAATAAGAACTTGTTCTTAGCTAACTTAACTGGTAACGTTTTTTTTAAGGGTTAGTTCATCTAAATCATGTGTACGTCTCTTAAGAGACAAGCCTTAATCTCGCATTTGTTTTGTTTGTCTCCAGGCAGAGGAGGAGAGTTCCGGGTGCTGCCGGACTTTCGGGGTCAGCTTCGTGGACACCTCAGTGGGTTTCTTCCATGTGGGCCAGTTCCAGGACGACCGACATTGTTCCCGGCTCCGCACCCTGGTGGCACATTATGCCCCCGCACAGGTCAGCCAATACTTAAACACTTTCTAACGTTTAAAGTATATCAACAATCCTACAATGACGTGATATACGTGTGCCTTGGTCTTTGTAATCACAGGTGCTCTTTGAGAAAGGGAACCCTTCAGCTGAGACCCGTAAAATCCTCAAGGCTTCTCTGGCCTCTGCAATGCAAGAGGGGCTGACAGCAGGTACAACACTTGTGTGTGCGAATCTCTATACAGCACAATCAGTATTTGACTCCCTGTTTTATGCTTACAAAAGGACTTCTATGTTTTGAAATTGATTTACTATTAGCGATGCTTGAAAACGTTGTCTACCAACTGTGTAGCTCTATTGCTTGAGTAAAATATGCTGTTCAATAGTAATCATTACAATAGAATACCGTAATGTTACCTACATCCTCCTTATCTACTCCCAACAGGCTCCCAGTTCTGGGATGTTCAATAGTAATCATTACAATAGAATACAGTAATGTTACCTACATCCTCATCTACTCCCAACAGGCTCCCAGTTCTGGGATGCTCAGAAGACCCTGAAGGCACTAGCTGAGGAAGACTATTTCAAGGAGAATGTTGGGAAGGACGAAGAGTCTAGCGGTGGCGTCCTCCCGTCGGTCCTCAAATCCATGACGTCTGACAGTGACTCGTTAGGTCTGACTCCTAAGGATGGCTATGAGTTGGCCTTGGCGGCCCTCGGAGGATGTATGTTCTACCTGAAGAAGTGTCTGGTCGACCAGGAGCTGTTCTCCATGGCCAACTTCAAGGTAGGTGTGTCTATGCTTAACAAGTTGAATTGTTTAAAGGGGAGATGTATACATTTGTTATTTTAGCAAAGACTTGTCTTTTTTATTTACAGGGTAATGTGTGCATTAATTAAACAAGGTTGAGCATTAGTGAGATGGGTTAATACAGGGTGTCTGGATCTTAAATAGTCTTAATTTATTTTTCCAGAATTTAAGGCCTAAAATTGTAAGTCTTAAATCTGGTTTTCTAAGGTCTTAAAAATTTGCAACAGTCATGCTATTTTTGTTCCCTTATTTTGTCGAAGGAAGCCATAAGCTCTCTCTGAGCAACATTTTAGTTAGCAGCTACTGGCAGATTACAGTAATAGCAAGTGAATGCGGCAGCTCCGTAGGCTTACCTCACAGCAAATTTGTTCGTTATTTAGCTTATCAGGCTTGTCTGTTTGGGAGTCTTGTTTAGGGTATTTTATTTGTCCTTGCAGCATCGTTTACTGTAACATTGTTTTGTGATCAATATTAAATTGCGCATCTCTCTGTACCGCAAAGCAACGGAAAGAACGACCCACTATCGTTGTTGTTAAACTCCATGATCTCGTTCTATGTTTCATTAGCACAGGTGTAGTGTGGAGCCATGTATTACTTTTGAACAATTCTTACTACAGACTTGAGCCAGGTTTCCTGGAGTTACTTGTATTCAGTCATTTATTTAAACTGCTGGTCGCAATTCTACAGCGGACTTAATTAAGCACAGTTTTGTGCCCACATGACAATGCTACAGGCAAAATAGAAAGTAAGATACGTTTAGAAATGTTAATTTATTCAATGAATATAAATAACTTAATTGCAATTATAGTAGAAAGACATTGAATGTTTGGATTTGATTAGAAAGCGAACAAACTATTCGCTGGTGACCTGCACCTAAGACTCTCAGTGCACCTTACATCTCTCGCTCCCGACATCCCAAAATAGGTCAGTGCACAGTGAGAAATTTGAGTTACTTCTTCACGTGATACACAGTCAACATCACCCCTTCATCCAAGAGTTGCAAAACATAACAGGGAACGGGAACCAACCACAGAGGTAGTCACAGTATACTGGCTAAATACCCAAGCCACCATATAAGTTAACATTAGCCTATTAAGGCAAAAGATCTTCCTGCCAGCTACTGTTAGTCTGCCATATATCAATAATAGGCCTATTTTTTTAATTGTATAGTTTATTTATGCTACTCTGTTGGTGAAGCTATTATGCGTAGTTCCAACAAAATGTAATTAAATTGATTCATTTATTTCTCAACATTTGTGTTAATTTGCTGCTGGCTCATTTTAGGGCTGGTGTAGATGTGCAGAGGTTTGCAGAAAACTACCATGCACCATCTTCTAAACCAGAGCTAGTTTTAAGGTTTGGTTAAAGTTTTTATTATTTAAATCCCGGGTTTTAAATAGGTTAAATCCTGGGTCTTAAATCCCGGGTCTTAAATATGTTTCATCAAAAATGAGAGTTTAGTAATGCTACAAGTTAGACTACTTAATCCTCTGCCAGCATGCATTAATGTAATTCCTGACCAATCACAGGTATTTCTTTCTAAATTTCTTTTACGGTGCATTCACTGCAGTATTGGTCTTAAAAAGCTTTTTAGAGTGGCATTTAAAGTCTTAAATGTAACGTAATTAAACCTGCAGACACACTGTATTAGCCAAAATGATAGGCCTTACTGCAACAACATTGTATTGGCGTATTGTTGGTCACTGTTAAATGTAGAAGCTTACAGATGATACACAGACCAATAAGAAGCATAATAGCTTGCAAATTGGCCTTACTCTTCCTTTCCTGAGATACTAAAAGGTAACTGTTACAGCAGCACAACAAGAGTACAAAGCGTCATGAAGGTGCACTCCTGAAAGCACAGTGTGTAACACGCATAAAGCACAGTGTGTAACACGCATAACCCAAACTCTGTTGTGCCATCCCAATGCCAGGAGTACGTCCCAGTGGATGTGGAAATGCAGAAGGCCTCTGGGCCCAACAGTTTCTTCTCGCAGACCCAACAGCGCATGGTCCTGGATGGCGTGACACTAGCCAACCTGGAGATCCTGCAAAACGGGTCAGGTGGATCTGAGGGGACATTGTTGGAGCGCTTGGACACCTGTAGTACCCCATTTGGTAAAAGGTTACTGAAGCAGTGGCTCTGTGCCCCGCTCTGTAACCCCACGGCCATAGGTGAGGGCCAGGGAAATACAAATCCCACAATGCAACACCCATTGTAATGTTTTTGGTTTTCATTTGTTGCATCCTTATAGTGTAACATGAACCCAGCATGTACTTCCAATCCAGGTGACCGTCTAGATGCTCTGGAGGACCTTATGGGGGTACAGGCCCAGGCTACTGAGGCCTCAGACCTTCTCAAGAAGCTACCTGATCTGGAGAGGCTGCTCAGTAAGATCCACGGTATCGGCGCGCTAAAGGGCCAGGACCATCCAGACAGCAGGGCTGTTCTGTATGAAGAGGTCACCTACAGTAAGAGAAAGATCGCCGACTTCCTTTCTGCTCTGGAGGGCTTCAAGACCATGCAGGAGATTGTTACGTTACTGGAACCGGTCGCGGTCGACTTTGGATCCAAGCTGCTGCGGCAGGTTTGTACAATACACATCACAAGGTTTGCAGCATATGAGGTAGTTGCGCTAAATTCCACGAAGTCTGAGAATAAGAAAAGTTCAAAGAAATCTTGTCAAGGCGCTGTAATTTTAATTGTACTTTATGCCTGACTCGTCCTTTCAGCTGCCATGTAGTTTTTTTTTGCTGTGGTTGTAGGTTTGACACAATAATTTCAACTTAGTGCGTACTACATCTTATACTGCTTTTATTCTTTTATTTGTGTTACTGTGTGTTGTGACAGGTGTATTTATTACTTTCCTTTTTTAGATTTAACATTTCTGTAAAGCACTTTGGTCAGCATAGTGGCTGTTGTAAACGTGCTATAGAAATAAAATGAACTTCAACTTGAACTTCAGTAATGTACAATGTGATCTCAGGTGATCAGCGTGAAAGGTGAGGGCCAGGACGGCTTATTCCCCGACCTTACAGCTGAGCTCAAACGCTGGGACACAGCCTTCGACCACCAGAAGGCCCGCACCACTGGGGTCATCACCCCCAAGGCTGGCTTTGACCCCGACTATGACCAGGCTCTCCGTGGCATCGCTTCCTGTGACAGGGAGCTACAGGACTACCTGGACAGGTAACCGAATCACCTGGTAGACTGATTTCAGGACACTAGAGGCTCAGATTGACCCAGGGCACTCAGATTTTCTTTATGTTTCTGGGACCTGGACAGGCAGAAGAAGAGGCTGGGCTGTAGAAACCTGAACTACTGGGGGACTGGTCGAAACCGTTACCAGATGGAAGTCCCGGACAGTGTCCAGGAGAGGAACATTCCTGAAGAGTATCAGGTAAGTAATTCCTAGGAATGCCAGGGTTGAGTTTTTCAATTCCAAATATTTATTTTTTTAGGACTTCAAACATGTAGAGCCAATGAAGTTGTTCTTTAGTACACTAAAAGCAGCAGAAGACCATTTTTTTAAAAATTATTTTTGCTGAATTATTTTCTAACAACGTTTTTCATTTGTGTTAGGTGAAGTCAACGAAGAAGGGCTGGAAACGTTACTGGACGGTGGAGATCGAGCGTCTGTTCTCAGAGCTTCAGGGTCTGGAGGAGAAGAGAGACGCAGCGCTGAAGGACTGTATGAGAAGGCTGTTCTTTAACTTTGATAAGAGCTACAGAGACTGGCAGACTGGGGTAGAGTGTATGGCTGTCCTGGGTAAGAAACATAATAATAACCAGGCAAGTTATGACAAAAGTATCACATCATAAACATATTTATAACAACTAGCACTTGCCACAAATGTACGTTTTTCAGTAACTTCAGTATTGCTGTCCTAGTTGCATTGAGTTGAACGTCAGGTTGGGATAGGTTTCCTGGAACATAGCAGTGCACCTGCTTAGGTCAACTGTCTTCTGTCACTGTTTCCTTTTGCTTTTTTTTTCCTCTCCTAATGAACACTTCTGCAGTACAATGTAGACATGCTGCAATCATAGGGTTTTGTCTTAAAAAAATAATAATATTCAGGTTTCTAGGATTTTTCAAATCTCATGTACCGTTTCAGATGTGTTGCTCAGCCTGATGCGGTACAGCCAGGGGGGCGACGGGGGACCAATGACCCGACCTCGATTACTACTTCCTGGTGACGACAGCCAGTCGGCAGCCTTCTTGGACCTGAGAGGCTCGCGCCATCCCTGTGTCACCAAGACGTTTTTTGGCGACGACTTCATCCCTAACGACATTGCCGTAGGCTGCCCAGGTAGCGAAGAGGAGGGGCTAAATAACGGACATGCCCCCTGTGTTCTGGTCACTGGACCAAACATGGGAGGAAAGTCAACTCTAATGAGACAGGTATGGGAGTAATTCAAATTCAGTTGTCCCAGAGGAGTTGTGCGGAAAAAGTGTTGACTCAATGTGTTCATGGTGTCCTGTCATGTGTCTGTCTTTGTCCCGATGCGTTTGACGCGGGTCCGCTGCAGTGTGGTCTGATTGTGGTGCTAGCCCAGCTGGGCTGCTTTGTTCCTGCCGACAGCCTGACCTGCACACCTGTAGACAGAGTGTTCACCAGGCTGGGAGCGTCAGACCGAATCATGGCTGGTAAGGCTTCTCCCTCCCCAGCTTGTTGACAGGTGTGTCCCAGTCATGGAATAAATAGAAAGGCAATTCCAATTCAAATCAATGTAGCAGAATGGTCAGAGCAGTTCAATGGCCTTTCTATCCATTCTATTTCTATGGTCCCAGTTCTACTGTTCTTTGCCTTTGTTAAAAGCATTTCCACAGACTAATGAAAGCTCACCACATTTTTCCAACCAAGAAAGTAAACAAGTAGATCCTGATGGCATAAATAACAGAAGTGTTACAGAACAGCTGGTTTTCCTTAGTTAGAGGAGCGGAGTTTCGTGAACCTTGTAACTCTGGTTATTCTGATCAGAAGATTTGTGAAAATCCTAGTTTTGTGAATAACCAATTGGATCCAGTTGTCCCCCTGGGCTAGTGTTCGCTAAGGAGCTGATCCTGATGTGTTCCTGGGCTAGTGTTCACTAAGCTTGGCCTGTGCATTGTGTTCCAGGAGAGAGCACGTTCTTCGTGGAGCTGAGTGAGACGGCCAGTATCCTGCATCACGGTACCAAGCACTCGCTGGTGCTTCTGGATGAGCTAGGTAAACAACACTTCTGTAGCTGTACTTGCCTTGACTCTCCCATTTTGCTGGTAATACAATGATAAGAATTCTCTTGGGCTATCCTCCAAGTCCAGTTGAGCCTGGTCACTGAAGGTTTTCTATTGAACATGCTTTAAGTCAGCGTTGACTGGATCAGGGGCCACGTGGTGTAGTGGGCTAAGTTGCTCCATTGCAGGACAAGATGCATCACGGTAGTGATTCGAGCCTGACTACGGGTTCTTTGACATTCCCCGGTCCTCCAGCACATGGCAGCGCAAATTTGCGTATCACTGCCCAGGGTTTAAGAGAAGTCCACTATCTACCTTGCCTCTGTATGCAGATCGAACACCTGTAAATTTAATCACGGAATTATAGTTGGTGAGTGTAATCATCCCTTACATGAGCTGACTAAAGGCTTCTGTGTTGGATGAGCAGTGTGAAAATAATCGGCCTGCTCGGCAATATGTGGTTGGATGAACCATGCGAGCGCCACTCTTCATCCCGTACCTGTCCAAGGAGTTGCGGAGCTGCCGACAAGGCAGGGTTAGGGGGAATTGGACAAGAACAATTGGGAAGTGAAAAAAATAGTATTGCTTCAGGCAAATGTTTGACTGGCCTGTTGCATTTCAGGAAGGGGCACGGCTACGTATGATGGCACAGCGATAGCAAGCGCTGTTGTAAACGAGCTGGCTGAGAGAATCTGCTGCCGGACCCTGTTCTCCACACACTACCACTCTCTGGTGGAAGACTACAACAACAACCCAGCCGTACGCCTCGGCCACATGGTGAGGGCACCGCCCCGCGGACATGCGCTGCACAAAGAGCAAGCGTCCACTTACTGGATATGGCCTAGTAGTGGCTCTGAATGAATGCATTTAACCATAGATATAGAATGGATAGAAAGGCCATTCCAATTCAAATCAATGTAACAGAATGGTCAGAGCAGCACCCATTTTTGTGTACCATTCCATTGCAAAGATCTAGTGGCCTACTTCCACATTAAACTGATTTGTGTGTTGTCACCATTGTCACAAAAATTGCCATTTTGTTGTGTACTAATCGAATGACCACGCCAAGCAGTTCAATGGCCTTTCTATCCATTCTATTTCTATGCATTTAATGCTACCGTTCATGACTTACAACTTTTGTAATTGTTTTTATATTATATGCACAACCTAAGTAGAATCATTGTCTCACAAAGGGGGTTTTTCACCACTATGGCAGCCATTTCCTTAATCAGCGATTCCCCAGCAAAATGCATGAAATGTTGTTCATTAAAGTGGAGGAAGTATGGTTGCCAGAACTGTCAATCAAACCAGAGCTGTACACTGACGAATGAAGTTGCAGGGTGGGCCCAACCACAAAAACAAAAGAGAAAATACAAACCTAGACACTTCAGAACCTAGACACTTTTAGCCCAACAGCGCCTACATTCACATTCTATAGAACCAAGATGCATGCATAGATATAGATATAGATAATGGGGAGTAGGCCCAGGAGTCTTCACCTTGCTTTATGTATAACAATCCAACGTATCACTGTGCTGATTACAGGCCTGTATGGTGGAGAACGAAGGTGACGAAGACCCCAGCCAGGAGACGATCACCTTCCTGTATAAATTCATTGCGGGGGCGTGTCCTAAAAGCTACGGTTTCAACGCTGCTCGTCTCGCCAACCTGCCTGAAGAGGTTATCCAATCAGGCCACAGGAAGGCCAAAGAGTTTGAGAGAAGCACCATTTCCTTACGGGTCTTCAGGTTCGTACGATCAGGGAATAACACACATAGTTGGTGTATGATTACAAGAATCTGAAATACTGAATGTATTGATTAGCTCCACACTGTTGTACGGGCTATAGTGTAGTACTCTGTAATTACTGAATGTATTGATTAGCTCCACACTGTTGTACGGGCTATAGTGTAGTACTCTGTAATTACTGAATGTATTGATTAGCTCCACACTGTTGTACGGGCTATAGTGTAGTACTCTGTAATTACTGAATGTATTGATTAGCTCCACACTGTTGTACGGGCTATAGTGTAATACTCTGTAATTACTGAGACAGTGAAGGATATATTTTTTCCTGTGCCATTATAGCTCCCCAGCTTGTATAGAAGGGTGTAAAATTCAAAGCTGGTTTGGAATTGTTTAAGCTAACAGAAGGATAAACTTTAAGAACTTGTATAATTATGCTTTAAGTCAGACAGAAGATAAAAGGGAACTCGATTCACATGACATGGATCGAAAAGGCCATAGCTAAGAGACTAAAACCGACTGACGAGGCTAAATCAGAGGGTTTAGTAACCAGTCAACGGGAGGGGCCAAAGAAGTAATCAATTAACTTCTTCTGAAACTGGTGGGTTCAGAAGAAGGGGGTTCATAGCAACCATTCTCATTGCTTGAGGCTTGATGTACTGGAATCGGTCTGAACAGAGACATGAATACACAATCCCCACTTTGAGAAGCTATAAAGCTAGATGGGATTTGATGAAGATGCGCATGGTGGGATTACATTGTGTGTGTCATTGCTGCTCAAGTTGTTAAACTGTCATGTCTTTGCAAGCTTGCTAATTTAATGACAGAAAATCATTGGTCTTTCCTGAGTTTGTCAACAAATCCAGAGCATCGCCTCTTGACCGAACCTAGGAAAACACTGATATAAAACCAATTTTTTTCAGAACCAAGAAAATTGAAGTGTCAGTCTTTGAAGTCGCCACTGTAGCAAACATAATTTGGTAGAAAGAAGAACCCAAAATCCAGTAAATATTTCCAAGACCAAAGGAGATCCAAGATATATTCAGCTCATTTCATTGCTCGCTTGAAGAGTAAAAAATAAACTGCAATTAATTTTTCCTGAATTTAATTCACATGTATAAAAATTTACTTGTCAGAGGTTGTTCCCTTTTGTTATGTCCTGGCACTGTGTAAATGTATCAATGTTCAAGCAAACGGTTTACAGAAAATATTTAGTACAGAAAATTCCTTTAAATGTCTTGAATTGATAAATAGCATGTCGTCATTGAGTCTAATGTTCCCTTCCTTTTTTGCGCCACAGGAAGCTGTGTCTGTATGCTGAAGACCCCAAATCAGATGGCAAACAATTTGCAGCGCTGGTCCGCATGGTCGGCAACCTGTGAAGTTGGGGCCGGTAATGAGGACGTGAGGTTTCGGAGTCTTGTAGTATATCAATTAATCTGTCAGAGTAGAGCTGACCTGATTGTCCAATATCAAGCATTTCTTTACACCTGTTAGTTCTCTCTCTCTGTAGTTGTTCTTGTTTTGTCCACAAAATCAATCACTACTGTATTATGATCTAATAAAGTTTATTTTTAAAAATGACCACTTTCCTCTTTATTTAGGAAATTAAACCCTTTTTAATTCACACTAGCGTCTACATAATGGTTATTGAATACTCCACAATATATTAAGTCTAGATGTTATGGTACATGCATACAATTCAGGCTGTTTGAGAACCCACAGTCACCAATACAAATGAATGATTAGGGCAGGACGAGGGGAAACCATATACCGCTGCAGATACTAAAATGTCTCAGCTTCAATAAGCAAAGCAGGAGCTTCACTTTGTAGAAAAATAATCTCCAGCAATATCCTTAATTGTGAATACTCAAGCTTGGCTGGTCCCAGATCAGTCCGTGGGGCATTGAGACATTGCCATTTAAGTCAGCAAGTCCAGCCTTGGTGCTCAACTGTGAACAGCTATGAATTACAGATGAACTAATGAAACCCATACAGCAGCTTGTTCCAAATGCTCAGAGTGCACTTGGGTATTGTTTAAAGCCACCACAGGTATTTTTAATTCAAACTGTATACATGTCACTCATACTGAAAGTCAGCTACAAATAAAATGTATAAACAGTAGCATTTTGTAGTTCATTTAACTTTTGCCAGTACACATAAAAAGGAGTTTGACTCAAAATAAATAGTCTTGTAAAATCACAATTTCAGTATTCTTCTCAAATTTAAAATATTCATAACATTGCTGGAGAAAATGTTTTCCTTTTTTCCTCTTTCACAGAAAGAACAAAGATACTGCGACATGAGTACACTTACAGTAAGTCTAGGGTGTAATAACCAAAAAAACAAAATTAATATATTTAATAAAATAAGACATTCAAGTACAGTAACATTTCTGCATGAAAATACAAAACTACATGAGAAAAAAGCATTTAAAATCAAAATATTTCCCCCCAAAGAAAAAAGCCGAAGTGCTAGGTCATTTTGTTTCCATACATACCAGCGCGACGGTTGCCCGGAGACAGAAGTGTGTGGCGAGGCTCTGCCTCCGCTTGAAGAACTAGAACAGTTCCTCGTATTATGGCTGTCCTGACACCATGGATGACTCTGTACAATAACCGCAGTCTGACATGATTTGCCCACTTAAAGGCAGTGTGGGGGGCATGGTGATGATGATGGCTGATGTCCATCCAGCTCAACACAGCCCCATTGTAAAGCTGTAATGCTTCCCATTTATTCTCCAACCTGAGCCAACAATATTTAAGTCCAAAATAGCACCCTATTACCTAAACAGGGCACTACTTTTGACCAGGTATATTCCCTTCATAGGCTACAACTTTTGACCAGGTGTAAAGCAATATTAAGGGAATAGTAACACCCATCTCTGTACAAATAGTCCCAAAAGTCTAATCCATTGCTGACTGAGTCCTGTTTCCTCCTCGAATCTCCTCCCATGTCAACATTGTTGGGAAGGAAAAATAAAGAGGGGAGGGTTTGTGGCATGGGTGGGGCATCCCCCGCAAAACATTTTTTTGTGATATATATAAATGTCTTCTTTCATTTCATCGTTGTCCATCATAACGTCCACATTCTCATCTTTTTGTTTTTAAAGTAGTAATTTTTTGTACATAGTTCGTGTGTGAAAGAATTGAAATATTTATAATAGTTTGAATTGTATTTGTCCTCCCTGTGACTGAACTAGCTAGCTGAGCGAACACGAGTCTGAGTCGGCCCCACATGGCACTCCTCTTTCCTGAATAGTGGACTACATTTAACCAGGGCCAGCAAAGAGTGCTAGTCAAAAGTCATACACTATGAGGGGGGGGTAGAGCAGGAAGGTTCCTTAGGGGGGGGTCCAGGGATCCAGCTCAGTTGTGTTGCAATGTATTGGACTCTATAGGGGGAGCTGAGTCGTACAGTGTGTCTGTGTCGTGTGTCGGCTCTCCGGCTAGCGTGCATGGGTTTGACAACGTCCCAGCGCCACAGTCACAGAAAAACCTACAGAGAAGAGGAAAACATATTACTCGTTTGTCACTGTAATATACCAGGTATGTCATTACAAAGGGATTTAAATAGGAGAATGATGTACCTATCATGTAACACTATAATATATCAGGTATTTCATTAAAAGGGATTTAAATGATGTACCTTTAAATCAGGGATGTAGTGGAGGCTAAACGCACGTAAATGCAATTTACGCACCACCCAAAATTCAGAAATAGCATTAATCCACCTCCAAGTATGTTTTTCCACCTCTAAATAGCCTATCGTTCCTGAGCCATTCTAAAATAAGATTGTCGTTTTATTTTCATATATTGTTCATTATTATGAAAGTATACTTCATGGTAGCTTGCGGTCAGTGTTGACCAATCTCTTGCGTAGCCAGCAGAAAGCAGCAGACTGCATCAAAGATTCGTCAGCCACTAGGGATATGTGCTTCTTTCACATGTCTAATCCAAACCATGTCAAACTTCGCACTGCAATTACTCGTGCCCGTAGAAAACCACCAGTCAAGTTTGAAATCCATCGGACTAACGGTTCGAGATTTGCTAATGATGGACAGACGTGTCAGCCACTAGCGACGTGTCAGCCACTAGCGACGTGTCAGCCACTAGCGACGTGTCAGCCACTAGCGACGTGTCAGCCACTAGCGACGTGTCAGCCACTAGCGACGTGTCAGCCACTAGCGACGTGTCAGCCACTAGCGACGCGTCAGCCACTAGCGACGCGTCAGCCACTAGCGACGCGTCAGCCACTAGCGACGCGTCAGCCACTAGCGACGCGTCAGCCACTAGCGACGCGTCAGCCACTAGCGACGCGTCAGCCACTAGCGACGCGTCAGCCACTAGCGACGCGTCAGCCACTAGCGACGCGTCAGCCACTAGCGACG
>JACXGM010027087.1:0-14664 GCA_016801145.1 Umbra pygmaea
TGCAGTTAGCCTGATCCACATCACAACTACAACACTTTACTGCAGTTAGCCTGATCCAAACCACTGCAGAAAGACCTGATGTGTTAAACAAATCGGTAAATTGTTAAATTAGTTCAGGTGTGGTGTTTAGTTGGGATAACATTCCACGTTACCTACAGCCAATCAGAAACAGGGTCTCCTGGGGTGCAAGACGACATTCTCAAATTGATTTTTTACTGCATTATAACAGGTGTATTACGATGCTGTCAAGACTGTCAATTCCAGCAGAAGCACACAGCTTTATCTACACAGATGAACCATACAAGTCACAGGAGAGACAACCCTACTTCTGCTGCAACAGGAAGGTGACACTTGATATCCACACGTGATTTAATTCTGCAGAAGGGAGATGTATTCCAAAAAGCAATTTAAAAAAATAAAATAAACGTAAGCTTTTTTATTGAGAATTTGACTCCACACATGATCTGATTCAAAAGAAAAGGAGATATAGTTTTCTTCAGACAGAGATTTTCTCCCAGTGATTGGGCAGTTGTTATCAGCTTAGTACGGCTCAATCTTCAGCCTAATACGGCACCTGAAATACAATATGTGGTGTCATAATAAAGGCCTATTAGTATATGACATCGCAACAAAGTCATGGCAACGTTAGAATGCTGTTTTAAAAGATACAAGTGATGAAATCTAAAATGGTCGCCTCTGGGAAATTCACCGACATAGAAAACATCTACTGAAGCATTAGAAAGAATTAATGAGGGACAAGGGCTACTGTGGCTGGGACACACTGGCAGGTAACTCTGTAGAGAGGGATAGATGGAGAGATAAACAGATAAATAAAAAAGAGACATAAGAAAGTGTAGGACATGGACAGAGATGGAACATGGAGGACAAACAGGTAGATATACGGAACGTGTCAAATGAAGGGAGGGAAAGAGAGGAGGCCCAGCAGACAGAAGAAAAGAAGAGAAAGAATGATGGACAGTGAGAAAGATGGAGGCAGAAAGAAGGAGGTCTGAACCGTTAGATAATGCAGTGTCGCAGCACCGAGGGAATGCAATATTGTTCTTCTCAAAATGGACCCCTGTACCCTATGTAATGAACCATGTTAGACAATAAATCTTCCTGTATTTAGTGCACTACTTTAGCCATTATAGCCTTTGTAGTGAACTATGGTTGACATTTGGGAGTCAGAAGGCCCCCTTTTGGTTCCATAAAAAGCAACGCGGGTGGAAAGCTGGTGAGATTAGTCTCCATTAGCAGCTAAAGAGGAAAATAGATGTGTGTGTTTGTGTGTGTGTGTGTGTGTGTTTGAGTGTGTGTCTGTGTATGTGTGTATGTGTGTCTGCATGTGGGCAGAGTTGAACACAGTGTTAATGTCAGTGCTACGAGCTAAGTGGACTCTGCTTATGGCTACAACTGACTCAACGATTAGCAGAGAGGTTCACTCACACACACACACACACACACACACACACACACACACACACACACACACACACACACACACACACACACACACACACACACACAAACAAACACAAACACAAACACACGCTACACACACAAGCATGTTCTCTCAAACACACACTCACACGCTACACACACAAACATGTTCTCACAAACACACACTCTAACATATGCTCACTCACACACACAAACTCCACACACACGCAAATAGCTGATGGTAGACTACAGTGTGAATAAGACGGAACACTTTCCAGTCCTCATCAAATAGAGACGCTGTTCAGAGGGTCGAAGACTTCAAGTTCTTCTGAGTTCTCAGAGATACTGGACTGGTAACTACACTCATCCATGGTGGTTAAGAAGGTACAGCAGGGCCTGTTCACCGTCAGGAGGCTGAGAAGGTTTGGCTCGTCCCAGAGAGCTCTCCTGTGTTCTACAAAGGTTCTGCGAAGGGTTCAATGCTCAGTAGAATAAGTCTTAAGTTCCTCACTGCCCCCCCTGCTGGAATACACCTACAACAGCAGGTGCCAAAAAAAGCAAAGAAGACAATTTGCTGATGCCAGTCATCCAAGCTACAAACTGTTCCAGCCCCTCAGGTCCACTAGACATGGCCAGTAGAGGTGCATCCTGTCTAAAACATTCAGAGTGTGCAACAGCTTTTTCCTTCAGGCCATCAGGCTGCTAAATGGTAGACATTAAAAGTCATGGTATAGGGCCATGACAGACAAATGTCCTTTATGTACGGTTACCCATGTCTTGCCATGAGATTGAGTGTTATTTCAAATGGTTATTGTTAGAGCTGATGTCTATTTTCTTTTGTTCCTTAAGATTTTGTTTTTTGTTATTTTCTACTGCATTGTTGGAGTTGGAACCAGCTTTTCACTGTACCTGTGGTCTTTTCTACAATAAAACATTAAACCTTAAACTTAGACTAGTCCAATGTTTGACTAATCTTGAAGATCCCTCTCCAGAGTACAGGCCTCGGTTTAACGCTTTCTGACCCTTGGTGTGAAGAGCACTTTCAGCCAGTCTTGCCTGGTCCAGTGAAGGTGGGTTTGTGCCCATAAGTATCACCATGAGAACGGCCTGGCTATCTATTGTACACAGATTCTTATTGGCTTATTTATCACGTCTCCTCCCACTTGGTTTACACAAATGGCATTACTAATATATAGAAAAGCCAGTTTCTAAGAATGGTGATGAAACAAAATCTACAGAGGAATTTAAGTTTAAATTGCTTGAGGGCACAACAACAGCTTGCAGGACTAGCTTTTCCCTGGGATTTTAAACATCAACTTGTTGTTGGCTGTCTGTCACCTGAGAATCACCTGGATTGGTTGACACAATGAGCAACAGAAGGAAATAATTACACTTATAGCAAACAAATCAAGTCAGACAAAAGGACACTTCAACAGCAATTTTTGTCTATAGACTCATGCAGTGTTTGTCCCATGTTTTACAGCAAATTGCTTTACAATAATCCTTGACTACAGAAACAATTAGGGATTGAATAAACTAATTTAAGTGTCTGCACTCCAGCCCTTGGCTAACAGACTAAACTAAGTAGCACCCATGCCATCTGTTTTTATTCCGACATACCCTGTGAGTGTGTGTTTAGGGCTCAAGGCCACTGTATTTTAGTGAGAGAAAATAATATTGAGGGGAAAAGAAGAGATGTGTAGATGGTTTAATTTTGAGTGTCTGGGCTGTTGTTATTTTGAGCGCAAATACGAATAGTGGAGCAGGGAGCTAACACCATAGCATGTACTGTATAATTAATCTGTTCCTAGAGAACATTCACATTGATCTGCAGCTAACCAGCAGTAGTTCAAACAGTCTGAGTCTAGAACCCACACAGAACGGCCCTGAGCAGAACGTTGCGGGAGGGTCTCTTCTGACCAGTTCAACCAATCAGGTAGATGCAGCGAAGGAGTCGCACTAAATCAAGAAAACATTGCACAGCGCTCTACTGCAAGCCTTGTACAACCAGTGGATCTATTTCCTCTATACAGTATATCTGTTTTCCAACAGTGTTGGGCTTCTGGTAGAGCTCTGGATGGTGGTGGGTAGAGCATTGTCCTGTTGTGAACCTCTGATTAAATATTAAATTGGTGATTTCACAGTGGGGAGATGTCTGTTTATTCATGTGTGTGTCCTTTCATTTGACTCTGGGCTCCTTCTAAAGACATCCTTTATTATTGGTTCTTTCCTTCTAAAGACATCCTGTATTATTGGTTCTTCCCTCTAAAGACATCCTTTATTATTGGTTCTTTCCTTCTAAAGACATCCTTTATTATTGGTTCTTTCCTTCTAAAGACATCCTTTATTATTGGTTATGTCCTTTTCCATTCCACTATTCCTTACTTGCTACACACTTTTTATTTATTTATTTAACCAGGTAAGTTGACTAAGAACATTTTCTTATTTACAGCAATGACCTGGGAGCAATTAGGGTAAAGTGTCTTGCCCAGGGACACAAATGTTACGTCCCCCCAGTATAGTGAGTAAATGGCTTGGTTTACCTTGTCCTGTGCTGTGTTTCTATCCTGTTCTGTGTGTTTGTTCTGTTTCTGTTCAGTTTGTGTGTTTCCACCACAGGTGGTGAAGATCCCCTCATCAAGTCAATCATCACTTTCACTGACTCCTCCCCTTCGTTATCCGGTCCAGCTGATTCCATTCAACATTTCCCATCATCCCTCTCCCTCTCCCTCTCCCTCTCCCTCTCCCTCTCCCTCTCTCTCTCTCTCTCTCTCTCTCTCTCTCTCTCTCTCTCTCTCTCTCTCTCTGTGTGTGTGAGTTTGCCTTTTTTTTTTCATCAACAGAATATACAAATAAAAATATATACATATATGCAAAACATAATAAAACAGTTACATTAACACAACATTAAGATAATTTAAACATAGATTGATAAGCAATATAGATTTTTTATATATGGACTACAAATTATACAAATTATGACAGTAGACACAATATTACTTTTCTCCCCATACCAATCTTTGTTTTCAGTGTTGTCACTCTTCAGAGGAGTCAAAGAGAACAACAACAACTAACAATTGGCCACCTTAAATACCTTTTCTCATGATTGGATGCACCTGTCTATAAAGTTCAAGGCTTAATGAGCTCACCAAACCAATTGTGTGTTCCAATTAATCAGTGCTAGGTAGTTACAGGTATTCAATCAACAGAATGACAACTGTGCCCAAATGTATGTACCTGTCTAATTTCATTTTGATGCATATTGCACATTTTCTGTTAACCCAATAAACTTCATTTCACAACCGAAATATTACTGTGTCCTTCAGTTATTTGATAGATTAAAATTAAATTGCTGATCCAAACACCAAATTATTTATTAATGAAAATCATGGAATTTGTCAGGGGTACCTAAATGTTTGCATACAACTGTATATAAATACCTGAAAATATTTTTTTTTATCCGTAAGCATTACAGTTGTACAAATACACAGTTATACTTAACTTTAAACACATACATAAGTAAATGTACATAAATGCAAAGGTCAAGGAAGACATCAATGAAAGGGAATAATTCACCGGCCCGTTGGTTTGCTGGAGAGCAGAAAACAACGTCACCTTCATTACAGACAGGAGGACAGGAGCGGTCCAGCCACCATGGATCATCAAGTAAGTTGTAGCTATTTTAATGGAGCTTTATTGCTTCCTTCAAATTGAATTGATGAAGTCGTATTTGCGGCAAAAGATAATAGCCATGATAATATTCAAGTGTTTAATGCACCCTCGACAGGGCATGGATCATTTCATTGGTCAACCCTTCACCTGGAATTCTATTGGTTGGTGAATTTTGACAGGGTTGTACTTGTGACACAAAACAATTTGAGATTGCAGAAGAAATCCGACAGAAGATTTGCAATCGCACAGAAGCAGCCTGAGTGCGAGGAGAAGTTTTGAAGCAGAGAGCTGGAAATATGTTCAAGCAACAACATATCAAGCACAAAGTTTTAGCGATTTGAGGGAAATTATTACAAAATCTCCCTGTCTGTCTTTCTGCCTGTCTTTCTGCCTGTCTTTCTGCCTGTCTTTCTGCCTGTCTGCCTGTCTGTCTGTCTGTCTGTCTGTCTGTCTGCCTGTCTGCCTGTCTGCCTGTCTGTCTGTCTGTCTGTCTGCCTGTCTGTCTGTCTGTCTGTCTGTCTGTCTGTCTGTCTGTCTGTCTGTCTGTCTGTCTGTCTGCCTGCCTGTCTGTCTGTCTGTCTGCCTGCCTGCCTGCCTGCCTTTCTGCCTGCCTGCCTGTCTGCCTGCCTGCCTGCCTGTCTGCCTGCCTGTCTGCCTGCCTGCCTGCCTGCCTTCCTGTCTGTCTGCCAAGTCTGTCTGCCTAGTCTTTCTGCCAAGTCTGTCTGCCAAGTCTGTCTGCCAAGTCTGTCTGCCTGCTTTTCTCTCTAACCCTCTGTTTTGCTCAATTATTCTCTGTATTTATCACTCTCTCATTTCTCTTTATCTTTTCATCCTTCATTTTCCATTATTGCTCTGTCTGTGTTCTTCCCTAGGTATGTGTCTCAAGGCCAAACAGTAAACAAACACCAAGCCATAAACCATTTCCTTATTTCCCACCATCCTCTCTGCTCATTGGTCATTTTCTCTCCATACTGCTGAATGTGAGGTGAACTGTCTGTTAATTAAAGGCATGTCTCTCTAAGAGCCTGTAGGCCTGGTCACAAGTAGTGCACTATAATCTAAAGTTTCTATTTCCACGGGTACTAGTGCACTATAAAGTGTCTCTCTGGTAAAGTAGTGCACTATGAAGTCTCCCTGTTATAGTAGAGCAATAAAGTCTATCTGGTAAAGTAGTGCACTATAATGGGAACCTACATAGTAGGAGTAGTGCACCTTTGGGAGTCATTGCGTCAGAGTGAAGAACTCTCAGAAGTAGTCTCCCATCCCATTATGACTAGTTTAATTACAGTCTACTGTAATGATCCATCCTTGGGGCCTTAGTGAAGGTAGCATTCACACCTCTGTTTCAAAAACTAGCCAAACAATAGACTCACAGAGGGGCAGAGAGAGAATGAGAAGTTCATAGATGTAGAGATGAAGACTACAAAGGAGGAAAGACCCAGGTGGAAAACAGGCTAAGTGTTATTTAGTGGATGGATTGAGTCCTAGCCATTTAAAAGAAAACAGCTCAGCAGGCAGTACCTCACCTACAGCTCCTTGGTGACCTTTGAACCCATACTGTAGCTGTGGAGTCTGGGACCAGTCCATTTCCCTCCAACTGTGTCCATGACCTTCTGATGTAAAATTTGTCTGATTTCTGAATGGTTAATTCAAGTAAATAACCACATAGAGCTGACATTCTACAGGTGTTTAATTAATAGAGCTGATCTTCTACAGGTGACCAAATTTGTAGAGCTGATCTTCTACAGGTGTTTAATTAGTAGAGATGATATTCTAAAGGTGATTAATTAGTAGAACTGATCTTCTACAGGTGATTAATTAGTAGAGCTGATCCTCTACAGATGATTAATTAGTAGAGCTGATCTTCTACAGGTGATTATTTAGTAGAGCTGATCTCCTACAGGTGATAAATTAGTAGAGCTGATCTTCTACAGGTGATTAATTAGTAAAGCTGATCTTCTACAGGTGTTTAGTTAGTAAAGCTGATCTTCTACAAATGTTTAATTAGTAGAGCTGATCTTGTACAGGTGATTATTTAGTAGAGCTTATCTTCTACAGGTGATTAATTAGAAGAGCTGATCTTCTGCATGTGTTTAATTAGTAGAGCTGATCTTCTACCGGTGTTTAATTAGTAGAGCTGATCTTCTACAGGTGATTAATTAGTAGCGCTGATCTTCTACATGTGTTTAATTAGTAGGCCTGATCTTCTACAGGTGATTGAATAGTAGAGCTGATCTTCTACATGTGATTAATTAGTAGAGCTGATCTTCTACAGTTGATTAATTAGTAGATCTGATCTTCTATAGGTGTTTAATTAGTAGAGCTGATCTTCTACAGTTGATTAATTAGTAGAGCTGATCTTCTACATGTGATTAATTAGAATAGCTGATCTTCTACAGGTGATTAATTAGTATAGCTGATCTTCTACAGGTGAGTAATTAGTAGAGCTGATCTTCTACATGTGATTAATTAGTAAAGCTGATCTTCTACGGGTGATTAATTAGTAGATCTGATCTTCTACATGTGTTTAATTAGTAGAGCTGATCTTCTACAGGTGATTAATTAGTAGAGCTGATCTTCTACAAGTGTTTAATTAGTAGAGCTGATATTCTACATGTGTTTAATTAGTAGAGCTGATCTTCTACAGGTGATTAATTAGTAGAGCTAATCTTCTACAGGTGATTAATTAGTAGAGCTGATCTTCTACATGTGATTAATTAGTAAAGCTGATCTTCTACGGGTGATTAATTAGTAGAGCTGATCTTCTGCATGTGTTTAATTAGTAGAGCTGAACTTCTACAGGTGTTTAATTAGTAGAGCTGATCTTCTACAGGTGATTAATTAGTAGAGCTGATCTTCTACAGGTGTTTATTTAACAGAGCTGATCATCTACAGGTGATTAATTAGTAGAGCTGATATTCTACATGTGTTTAATTAGTAGAGCTGATCTTCTACAGGTGATTAATTAGTGTGCGTGCATGAGTGTGCGTGTGTGAGTGTCCGTGAGTGTGTATGTGTTAGTGTCTGCCTGTGTATGTAGAGTTGTTTCTTGTCTCCTTGACTCTCTGTCATGTCAGAAGTTGTTCTAATTAATCAGAGCTTTAATGTGATTCCCAGGAGGTAGACTAATGACAACACAACAACCTCAACGCAGGAGGTAGACTAATGACAACACAACAACCTCAACGCAGGAGGTAGACTAATGACAACACAACAACCTCAACGCAGGAGGTAGACTAATGACAACACAACAACCTCAACGCAGGAGGTAGACTAATGACAACACCACAACCTCAACGCAGGAGGTAGACTAATGACAACACAACAACCTCAACGCAGGAGGTAGACTAATGACAACACCACAACCTCAACGACCTCACTGGATCAGATCAGAGATGAACGTCACACATTTACACACAAGCTTTGGCAGCACTTGAAAACTAGCATTTCCTATGGGATTACACATCTGAAAAACAATGAGGCAGTGGAGTTATGAACAATTCCTACAACAGTTAACCAAAGTCGGCCTTGAAAATGACACCCTGAATTTGAAGATGATCAATCAAAACAGATCCTCATGATCCAATAAAAAACGTTTTAATGGATTGTTATATGATTTATGTTATAAAGCATTATAAAATCAATGGCTTGGAGATTTCTGACAGATACGCTGGAGCCAGGCCATGAATTGCCCTAAAAACAAACATTAAAGTCTTAAAATCAATTCTAAAATGCACCTGGAGCCATTGGAGTGTGGAGAGAACAGGGGTAATGTGTGCACATCTGGGGGTATTCGTTAAAAAGCAAGCAGCAGCATTTTGCTCAAGTCGAAGCACATGTCAAGTGCATTTCAATAATCCATCCTTGAACTAATGAATGTGTGAATCATGCCTGAGTAAGAAAAGCTTTAGCTAAAAGACAAAGCTGGAAAAAACTCATTTTAACAACATTGTTAATGTTTGTCGAATTTCATGAAACTGTCAAAAAACACCCCGAGGTTTCTAACAGCTGGCCTAAGGTACGAAGTCAGACCACCCAAATTTGAACTAGGCGCATTTAACATCAAGGACCTACCGGAGATAATAATAAGTTTTATCCTCATTTAATTGAAGAAAATGTTGAGACAACCACAGCTTTATATCATAATACAGTTCAGCAGATAATTAAGTGCATCACTATCCCTTGGCTTCATAGGCAGATAAATTTGCATATCATCTGCATAACAATAAAACTACGAGCTGTGCCTGGCTATAATTGCCCCTAAAGGCAACATATATAAATTAAAGTGAATAGGGCCAAGAATGGATCCCTGTGGTACCCCACAAGAGAGAGGAATGGGTGATGAGAAGTTCCTTGGAAGAAAAGCATTCAACTATATAAGTTGAATGCATTATGAGAAGTCACCGATCATTGCAGAGAAGCTCCTGTTAGCCAAATACGAGCTAAGCCATTCAAGAGCCGTGCCTCAGATGGCTACACAGTGACTAAGATGGGAAAGAAGGACTGCATGGTTCACCGTATTAAAAGCAAAGACAAAGCTACTAATACAGCAGGATTCCTGGCATCTGTTTTTGTGATTAGTACTGTCATAAATGTTAGTAAGCTTGTTACCGAATATCTGAAATGTTCGTAGAAATATTGCTATCTGTATGTAGTTCATTAGCCGCATATCAAACATGATGAGCCTGTATTATTGGCTAGATGTTGTTCAATTACATTATATTGTATGCTATTTTTCTTTCAAAAAGCAACATAGTGGTTTTCTCCAAAGTGTTTACTAGAAAACCAGCTCATTTGTCCTTCTCTAAAGGCACTATCGAGACTGACCAACTTTTTCTTGCCTCGCCCAGTGCACCCTAATGTGTATTCTTGAAGCAGGGATGTCACCCAAAAGGTTTTTTTACAGTTTACAGTCAAGTTGGTGTTAACGTGTTATATATTATTCAAAACTTAATATTTATTTATTTCTGGCTACTAGCATGAATATGGATATTTAGACAATAACACCCTTTGCTGTGTGTTAGCGGTTAAAATAGGATTTTCAACTTTTCACACACGATTTCAATGCATCATCTTCAAAAATGTAGAAAAAAAGCCTGCATACATTTGTATTAAAATCAGTGTGCAGACATTCTAACTCTCCCTGAAGTTCCGGGAGTCTTCCACATTTTAATACCGACCCCCTGATGCTCACAAATGATCAGATTCAGAAATATATTTATTGTCAAGTAAGATTTACCAAATAGCAATTTATTTCTGGTCTGTTGGTGCAAGTTGTATTCGTACATAAATCAAAGAGATGTAAAATATTTAATATTTTATGCGCAGGACATGAGCAGAATCAGATCAGGATATTTACAGTATATGAACAATTGTAATGTAAACATATTTAAGCATTTTTTGTTTTTTAAACGCACAAAATGCATTATATCTACAGTATGGAACAATTTCATATACAGTACAATATATACAATAACAATAAAAAAAATTGCAAGTGAGAGTTCAATGGTCATTTCTAATGGTAGACACGCTCTGGAGAAACCGAGAGAGAGTGACAGGCGTGGTGAGAGAGTGACACAGCGCGCTATATGATTGGTTTCTCTGTCCATCAGTTTCTTCAGTTTGCAGACTACAGTATGCCCTGGCGGGGGGGTAATGAGTTGTTTGTTTGTTTTTCAGTGAATGTCAATTTTGAAATTGAGGAGATTTTATTCTTAAATCTGTTCATTTTACAGATAAACACTCACAAACTCATAAATCACACACACCGTATCCATGTGCGTGTGTGTGGTTGTGTGTAATACATAAATATTTAATGGTAAACCAAAATGTGTCCTTGCAGACATGCTGGTAATTAACCAGAGTACCTGGAGCGGCAGATTGACGGGACTTCCTGTTGCATAAAAGACGTATCGTCATGGCTACAGAGTTCATTGCTGTAAGCCACAATGCCATTATGACTTCCGGAAATGACACACTGAAGATCATCTGACGCACATGCACCCACATACGCAGCAGAACAACCAACTCAGAGACGGCTGCTTGCTAGATGAAAAGCTGAACACATCGATCAGATTCCCGCTCCTACTACACCTCAACACTCACTTACAAACACACCCACACAAACCTCAACACTTGTGTACAAACACACCCACACACACCTCAACACCCACGTACAAACACACCCACACACACCTCAACACTTGTGTACAAACACACCCACACACACCTCAACACCCACGTACAAACACATCCACACACACCTCAACATCCACGTACAAACTCACCCACACACACCTCAACACCCACGTGTGTACAAACTCACCCACATACACCTCAACACCCACGTGTGTACAAATAAACCCAAACACCAGCGCACACAGGAGGATCTCAACAGGAAGCCTATGTGGCTCCGGTGCAGACATAAAACTTGACAAGACCTGGTTCAATGAAAGGCTCTTGTGCAGCTAGTAGTTGGTTCCACCATTTATTTTCCTTGCCCTGTTTTCCTCTTGCTTTGGCAATGTAAACAAATGTTAGTCGCGCCAATAAAGCCTTTACATTGAAACTGATAGAGAGAGAGGGAGAGCAATACAGAGCAGTTTACACAGGTTTTTCACGCAGCACAACACTCACCGTCTGAATGACTGATAAATATGAGAGTTTCGTTTTACAAAATGTCTCCCTTGAAATACACCAGAGAGATGGCTGAACCTCCGACACACACAACACTCAACAACACACAAATGTCTCCCTTGAAATACACCAGAGAGATGGCTGAACCTCCAACACACACAACACTCAACAACACACAAATGTCTCCCTTGAAATACACCAGAGAGATGGCTGAGCCTCCGACACACACAACACTCAACACTACACAAATTTCACCACAGGAATTCAGAACTACTCGACACAGAGGTCTCCCCTGCAGTCTTGCCTTTTCTATTGTCTAATTCTGACTAATACTAAACTGACAATAATATCCCCGGGTAGATACTGATTTCATTCACTGCTGATAATCATGTACATTGCTTTTTGTTTAAATAAGCCAGATGACTACTCAACAGACACAAAATACCTGTGCACATACTGTTTTACCATCTTGTCCTGACACAAAGTCTAATATCTGTAATGTCCAGGCCAGTGTGGGCTGGCGTTACCATATGAACTGAGATACAGACTCATAATATTTATAGTTTTTTTCTTTGGTTTTTTATACCAATGCATTGCATTGTAGTTTAGTTGTTTTATGTTATTTATGTATACTGTCCCTTTAAGTTCACGTGACACCTCTATCTGGTTTGGCCATTTCTAGGATAGGGTTTAGGTTAGGTTAGGCTGGTATCTTGTAGATATGATGATTAATGATTACATTCAGCTGTGTTCTATGAGCCATTTAGTTTGCTCTTGATAAATGGTGGGCAAACTAGAGAGAGGTGTCGGTCAATGATTATCTGTACTACGTGTGGGAAGGCTGTCCGGGAGCTTCACTAGAGTTAAATGTAAGTTGTGAAAAGAGTGTTGTTGGAGTTTGGAAGTTTATGTGTACGCTCTTTACTTGTATGTTAGCTGTCAGTGTTTATGCCACTGTGAGAGCATAGTAAGCTATATAAGTATACTCACTTCAACTGTTTGCCTGAATCTGCAATAATGTATGTTTCCCGGATTGTCTATTAAAAACAAGCAACAACCATCTACTGTTTTGGTCTCCCTCCACACCAAACCGTGACAATATTCCTGCGTATACAGTATACTGTACTCCTTCCTTTAATAATATCCCTGCGTATACAGTATAGTGTACTCCTTCCTTTAATACTATCCCTGTGTATACAGTATACTGTACTCCTTCCTTTAATAATATCCCTGCGTATACAGTATACTGTACTCCTTCCTTTAATAATTTCCCTGTGTATACAGTATACTGTACTCCTTCCTTTAATAATATCCCTGTGTTTACAGTATACTATACTCCTTCCTTAAAAAATATCCCTGTGTATACAGTATACTCTACTTCTTCCTTTAATACTATCCCTGTGTATACAGTATACTATACTCCTTCCTTTAATAATATCCCTGTGTATACAGTATACTGTACTCCTGTCTTTGATAATATCTTTGTGTATACAGTATACTGTCCTCCTTCCTTTAATAATATCCCTGTGTATACAGTATACTGTACTCCTTTCTTTGATAATATCCCTGTGTATACAGTATACTGTACTCCTTCTTTTAATAATCCAGTGTTTTTTTTACCAGTTGAATATGTATACTGCTCCAGTGTTGTACTGCACTGTAGTGAAGTAATGTTAACTGTGAAACTACAATGAACTAATGTTTCCTTTGACACTACTATGAACTAATGTTCACTGTGACACTACTATGAACTAATGTTTACAGTGACACTACTATGAACTAATCTTTACTGTGACACTACTACGAACTAATCTTTACTGTGACAATACTATGAACTAATCTTTACAGTGACACTACTATGAACTAATCTTTACTGTGACACTACTACAAACTAATCTTTACTGTGACAATACTATGAACTAATGTTTACTGTGTCACTACTATGAACTAATGTTCACTGTGACACTACTATGAACTAATGTTCACTGTGACACTACTACAAACTAATCTTTACTGTGACAATACTATGAACTAATGTTTACTTTGACACTACTATGAACTAACCTTTACTGTGACACTACTATGAACTAATGTTTACTGTGACACTACTACGAACTAATGTTTACTGTGACACTACTATGAACTAATGTTCACTGTGACACTACTATGAACTAATGTTTACTGTGACACTACTATGAACTAATGTTTACTTTGACACTACTATGAACTAATCTTTACTGTGACACTACTATGAACTAATGTTTACTGTGACACTACTACGAACTAATGTTTACTGTGACACTACTATGAACTAATGTTTACTGTGACACTACTATGAACTAATGTTTACTTTGACACTACTATGAACTAATCTTTACTGTGACACTACTATGAACTAATGTTCACTGTGACACTACTATGAACTAATGTTTACTGTGACACTACTATGAACTAATGTTTACTTTGACACTACTATGAACTAATCTTTAATGTGACACTACTATGAACTAATGTTTACTTTGACACTACTATGAACTAATCTTTACTGTGACACTACTATGAACTAATGTTCACTGTGACACTACTATAAACTAATGTTTACTGTGACACTACTATGAACTAATCTTTACTGTGACACTACTATGAACTAATGTTTACTGTGACACTACTATGAACTAATCTTTACTGTGACACTACTATGAACTAATGTTTACTGTGACACTACTATGAACTAATGTTTACTGTGACACTACTATGAACTAATCTTTACTGTGACACTACTATGAACTAATCTTTACTGTGACACTACTATGAACTAATGTTTACTGTGACACTACTATGAACTAATGTTTACTGTGACACTACTATGAACTAATGTTTACTTTGACACTACTATGAACTAATCTTTACTGTGAC
>JACXGM010027088.1:0-14627 GCA_016801145.1 Umbra pygmaea
GACTTAAAATGTAGTAGTCAGGCAATTAATAATTTGATAATTATTTTGGCAAAGATGTTTATCTTTAGTTCTAAATTGGTGGAGTCATTGAGAATAGAAAGGTTTTATAATTATGTGAAGCATCACAGTAGAGTAGAAATTTATATGGCTAATAGTAACCCAATATGGCTTTGGTTAAAAGATAGATGGACGGTGTTGGATGTGGATGAGGTGTGGAGCAAATGAAACTGGAATATGTAAAACGCACAAGATTTGTAAATATTGTAAATAACACAAATTATATAAGCTAGAGATAATATTAAAATGGCATAGGTAATTGGTCTCAACATTTGGTCACGGTAGGTAAGGGTTGGGATGGGTGTGGAGTGTAGGGGCAATAATAATAAAATAATAATAATAATAATTAAAAAAAAAAGTGGGATTGGAAATGATGCACAATATAGAACAATGACAACCATGTTGTCAAATACTGAAGCTGACCTTTCCCCAAAAAAAAAAAAACAAAAAAAAAAGAATGATCACAGAGTTGTTCCGAAGCCACTCCTTCGTTATTTTAGCTGTGTGCTTAGGGTCATTGTCTTGATGGAAGGTGAACCTTGGGCCCAGTCTGAGGTCCTGAGCACTTTCAATTAGTTTTTTTTCCAAGATATCTCTGTACTTTGCTGCATTCATGTTTCCTTGCAACCAGTCGTCCTGTCCCTGCAGCGGAAAAACAGCCCCAAAACATGATACTGCCACCACCATGTTTCACTGTTGGGATTGTATCGGGCAGATGATGAGCAGTGCCCAGTTTTCTCCAAACATACAGCTTATACAACACCAAAAAGTTTAATCTTGGTCTCATCAGACCAGAGAATCATATTTCTCATAGTCGGAGTCCTTCATGTGTTCTTTGGCAAACTCTACGCGGGCTTTCATATGTCTTGCACGAGGAGAGGCTTCCGTCGGGCCACTCTGCCATAAAGCCCTGACTGGTCTGGTGGAGCGCTGCAGTGATAGTTGACTTTGTGGAACTTTCTCCCATCTCCCTACTGCATCTCTGGAGATCAGCCACAGTGATTCTTGGGTTCTTCTTTACCTCTCTCACCAAGGCTCTTCTCCCACGATTGCTCAGTTTGGCTGGATGGCCAGGTCTAGGAAGAGTTCTGGTTGTCCCACCCTTCTTCCATTTAAGGATTATGTAGGCCACTGTGCTCTTAGGAACCTTGAGTGCTGCAGAAATTCTTTTTTAACCTTGGCCACATCTGTGCCTTGCCACAATTCGGTCTCTGAGCTCCTCGGTTAGTTCCTTCGACCTCATGATTCTCATTTGCTCTGACATGCACTGTGAGCTGTAAGGTCTTATATAGACAGGTGTATGCCTTTCCTAATCAAGTCCAATCAGTGTAATTATACACAGGAGGACTCCAATGAAGGAGTAGAATCATCTCAAGGAGGTTTAGAAGAAATGGACAGCATGTGAGTTAAATATGAGTGTCACAGCAAAGGGTCTGAATAATTATGACCATCTGATATTTCAGTTTTTCTTTTTTAATAAATTTGCACAAATTTCTACATTTCGTTTTTTTTCTGTCAGGAAGGGGTGCTGAGTGTACATTCATAAGAAATATAAGGAACTTTTTAGATTTTTTCGAATGGCTGCAATGAAACAAATAGTGAAAAATGATAAGGGGTCTGAATACTTTCCGTACCCACTGTATATGGCCATATATTAGAGTTTCGTATGTCTCACAAATAAGGTGTGTTGTGGGAGAGAATGGAGACAAATGTGAAGGGAAAATAAACTAGGGTTTATTACAAACTCTTCAACAAAGCAAAACTACCACAAGGGACAAAACAGCAGATAATATAATACACTGAACCCCAATACACACAAGAAAGAACAGGGCATAATAACCACAATGAGCGACAGCTGCCTGCACTCGCAAACAAACCTAAATAGGAGGATAATTACTGAATGCAGGCAGCTACGAAGGTATTTAAAGAAACTGGATGGACAACTGATAGCATGTGACCTGAACTAAAGCAGGAAGGACAGGACACATAGGGAAGAAATCTAAACAAGACAAACAGGGGAGCAACTCAAAATGAACATAGTAGCTAAACAGAACAATATGTACGATCCCCCTAGGGGCGGTCATTACAGTACCAATCTTCCTGCTGATGTGATTGAGTATGGGAACACTTGACTGTACAAACAGTTTACTAATTCCTTATATTATGGATGCAACGTCAACACAACAGCAATGTAGACAGTGAAAAAAACCAGTATGGAAGGTTTCGCTTCAACTAAATTAATTAATACGTCTCAGTCAAAATGACACTGTACAATCTCATCCATCTCTAATAACTTTCCACTGCTATATGATAACATACAGACCCACACACACTTCAAGACATTTCATCACAGACTTGAACAGGCATGGATCCAGTCTACTGTCCTTTGGCACACTGTCAGCAAACTTTCTGCTTGTAAAAACAGCAACCCACCTGTGGCCATTGCAGCAGATTTCAGTCTTTGGGTCGTAAGTGTTCTCTCCACAGCAATGTTTGCCTGCATAGTTGAGTTTAGAGCCACAAACCAATTCAGTGGATGGCTGAAAGATGTGTCCACTTGGGGAGCAACGCTGTCCATCCTTCATCCCATGGTACAAGATTTTGTTACAGCACAGAACCCCCTCTTCTGCTTCACCATATGCGGTTTCACCACAGCACTGGAAGTGGGACATTAGACACAAGGACATCAATACATACTACATAAACCACACACACACACACACACACACACACACACACCCAACATGCGTGGGAACAACCATAAATAACAGACAGATAATTAAAAGGAATAACAGACAATTGTACTGGACTTTATATCAGACACACAAGGACAATACTGACACAGAAACATGAATAACTTGAAAAACAGACACATATACAACAGTGGTTTTTTCAAACCTCTCCTGGGGGACCTCCAGCCATGCCACATATTACATGTAGCCCAGAGCTAGCATTCCTGAATCAACTTGTCAAGTAATCATCAAGCCCTTACCTGCTTCAATCAGGTGAGCTGGTTCATGGCTACAACAAGTCTCTGCGATGGCTGGGGGCCCCCGAGGAGAGGTTTGAAAACCACTGATATACACAATATACATAACAAGACAGCTTGCATTTTCAAGAAACTGCAATGTCATTGCGCTGCAGCAGATTGTGATGCAAAGCATCCCAAAAATGAACTATGTCCTTATCACCACTTGTTACTAAAATATATTTAGTTACTACACTGCCATGGGTCCTCGTACCCATGTTTGAGAACCATTATCCAGGCAGAAGTGGTGTGCTCAACTGTTTTCTTCACCCAACTTTAGACAAAGTTGCATTCAGAAAGCCACACCCGAAGAAAAAATATAGAAAATAATGATTCTATATGGCAACAGTAAAGGCAACAGTAACTCAAATAACCACTCATTACATCCAAAATATACAGAAGATCCAACACACTGAACCTTGAAGCAGATGGGATACAACAGCACAGACGTTCAAAGTCACGTTCTAAGTCACTTAAAATCACCTTTCTTCCACATTCTGATGCTTGGTTTGAACTTCGACAGATCGTCTTGACCATGTCTAAATGGATTGACTTGCTACCACGTGATTGGCTAAGTGGCCACATACAATGGAGCAGGCTCCGCCCATGCAAATATTAAATTCTTGACCATTAGCCCTATTTCTATTAAAAACAAACCATAATATATGCCACAAAGCATTAAGGCAGGTTTGATGGAAAAGTTATTAGGTGGGGTACGCGTGGCGCTAAGTGGCTGCATTGCAGGGCAGTCTATGTCACGATGGTCATGGGTTCGAGCCCATAAAGAGGTGAGGGGAATTTACTCTTTTTTATGTGTCCTTATTTTCAGAATTGATGTGCTTGTAGTTTATTCACTGAATAAACATTTGAACAAATACATTGCATCTTTTCAATTGGTTAATCAATTAAAATCCATGGCCTGCAATACAATAATGGCGTCTTAATCATAGCAAATGACACTTGCTAGTGTACAGGGATTGATGCTCCCCCATCATAACCTAGCTACCTCGTCTACAGTACCCATGAACTGTTCCGTCTTCAGCTCCCCTCAGACATGACTGTATGTATTGTCAAGCTAGAGAAAGTTCTAGCACTAGTGTTTAGATTTCCAATTTTCCATGTCATGGTCATGGTCATGGTTATTGTTGTCACATCTTGTTGATGAGGAAAAGTAGCAATATGCAATGGCGCAATTATACTTTTATACCTTGCCTTTCAGTGCACATGCTTTGTATTTTGTATTCATTTGAATCATATGGTATATAACAATTGCTAGCTACAGACAGAACTTCCCAACTAGCAAGATAGGTTACTGGTCAATCCAAAATGCTTACACAGCAGGTTCATTTGTAATAACAAAAATAGATGAACATTGAATGACCCCGCTTAACGGCTTTGACTTCCTTGGACCACACTGCAGTACGCCCCACAAGAGCTGCAGTTTGAGATGCTCTGACCCAGTAGTCTAGCCATTACAATTTGGCGCTTGTCAAAGTTGGTCAAGTCCATATGGTTGACCATTGTTCCGGCATCTAACACATAGTGCCCGATCTTGCACCCGGCGCAACGCAGTGCAAAGCCTGAATGCAAGTGTCTTTGCTAGTTTAAGACTGACGCAGTTGTCAATTTCCCATCCGGCGCCTGCGCCGTTTAAATAGCAAATGCACCTGTGCCCATATTTGCTCTAATGGGCATGCTGGTCTAACAGGGAGGTGTGTTCAGGATAATTCTCTGTGTATTGCTATCTAGAGGCATCGGAAAGTGATCACGACATTGACCAACAAAAACCTGGTCTAAAGTCAATGGCGTAGCATGTCATAGTTATTTTAACAGCAAATTAGTCAAATGCACCTAGGTGTATACACAGTGCGTGCACACTATGCTTGTTGCACACACACAGGGAAGCGCAATAGCACACAAACATGCAAAAGATTACAAATAAAAATATTACAAATCTGCCATCATTATAGCAATGTGCGAAAAATACAAACATGCCTGGCTCTTAAAGGGAATGGGAGATTAATCTGATTGGTTTATTGCATGTTACGCCCAAAACTCACCTATGAATTAATGGAGACACTTAGTACAACCCTTCTAGACCATGCGCCGGGCGCATGGTACCTTTTATCCGCTGTCAAACTAGCAAAAGTGGATTTGGACACGCTAATGCGTGACACCATGAGTTTCTCTCCTTTTATGCCCATTTACAGCATGAGATGGTGCACTGTCAAGCATAAAGATGATATCGATACGGAAGGCACAGTTTTTCCTTTTGTACCATGGAAGAAAGTGGTCCGTCAGAAACTCTATATACTTTGCCAAAGTCGTTTTCACACCTTCAGGGACCCTAAAGGGGAGAAGGAGTGGCTTCGTGTTTCTGCTAAGGACATCCGAGAGCACATGTACACACATTAACATAAATTAACATAAAGGGATGACCAATTACATCATGGGATAAAACAGTGAAAGAGAATGGTGGATAAAAGTCACAAGGTTGATCAGAACCGCCCCAGTGATTATCATATAGGCAGGGCCAGGTGATAAGGTCCATTATAAAAACGGATGTACGACCTTGATTTCTTTGGTTGTCCTGCAGGATAATTCGGCTTTATTTTGGATCAATAAAGTATTTTTGGATCACAAGAATTGCTGTTTGGATTTATTCTTTGAACTTGGAGAACAGATATTTCTCCATCGTATTAGGATATTTTTCCATTTCACTCGCTGCAAATGTTAAAAAACATTCTTTTGTCATAATTATTCTAATTAGAGCTTTTGTTGGCAGAATGAGAGCTATTGAATGCTTTGGTAACCCATTATAGTCAATATCAAGTATAAAGTTAAATCTTTTAAAAAGTATAAAATCATTCCAAAAGATTTATAACATTTGTATCTGTTTCTTAGCTTTAATGATGAAAGAGGAGTAAAATAATAATAGAGTAATAACACAAATACTGGTATATGAAATATTAATACAAATATATATGGTGAAGATTGAACCTGGGGCCTCTTCGTCTCTACGTGCTAAACTACGATACATGGAACATTGACACTGGAGACAAAAGCTTTGCATGACCCTGTTTCTAAACATCAAATTGCAAGACTGTATTGAGGTTAAATATTAAAACTACCACAACCAATCTGAATAACAAAAACACAGAAAGAACACAAATAGCAGGCTTACACACACACATGAATACAGACTCACACACACAAAGACATGAATATATACAACTCCATGCAAAAAAACTCTGTAGAATGCATACTGTAGGCCAAATTCTCTTCTTAATCAGAAAAGATGCTAGAAAATAAGTCTGACTTTCTTACCCAGGAACCTGGGCACACATCATCTAGTGACTGTGCCAAACAACAGGAAAAACACCCAGTCCCAAGAAAAATGTACGCTGTCCGCTATCAGACTGACTGACTCTCAAACAGAAAAGGAGCTGTTTCATTCACAACTGGGTTCTGGGTGTGGCTTACTGAGTTAACTGTGCAGCCGTAACTGACCTAGCCCAGTTACATTATAGAACTACATTTTATATTTCCAGCAAACCTGGAGAGGTTAGATTTTTAGATTAGCTTCAACAGCACTAAGACACTGGCCTTAAACCCTCCTTCCCAATGAGATTGTCATGGGTTTGGTGTTGTATGAAAGGAGGGAGACCGGACAGAAAATGTACCTTTGTATATTTAATGAAATAAACACTCATAGGCTTGCACAACGTATATTCATAGTACATAATTTACTACACTCTTACCGTGGCGTAGACACGGAGACTAAATATAATAGTACGCTAGTAAACTATAAGGGTAGTACTTACAGGTACAAAAGGATATGCAAACTCTGGATATCATAACACCACTCGTATCCAACAAAGTATCATCAATGACCGACAGCTCTCTCCAGTTAAGCAGCCCTCTTATACTATGGCACAAACACCTAATAGCAACACGGCTGAACGTAATCATTAATTAAACAGATCTAGCATACACCTGCTCAACTGAACCTCAACTCTAACTAGGTACTGCTTAACTGGAGAAGCTGTCAAAGGATCTTAAAGGTACATACACAGGGATGGACTGGGACAAAAATTTGGCCTGGGATTTTGGATGGAGCGGCCCACAAGGGGGGTGGCACGTGTGTGCGCGCGCGCGCTGTATCTGTCGCTCCCCGCATTCACTCTGGGTTTCTCCTCATCTAAATTTCGGTACAGATCCATTTGTCCGACACGACTGTCGGGTGTTGTCGCAAGGCTAACCTCAATTTGTACGTTGATGGGTTTTCCTCAAATACAGCTGTGGGCCATAATCAGTTTCTCCATGTTTGCCACATCTACAAGCAAGGATTCACCGCGACTCTTTCCCCCTTCTTCTCTGTGCTCTACTTCCATTGGATAGTTGCGTCGCGTTCAACAGATTTTTTTTATAAAGCTGGGAATCTCCAGCTTTTTTGTCGCGCAACATTTTGTCAAATGCAGCACTGCCTTCCGGGATGCTCTGCGGGCGTGTTGAAGTCGCATGACATCACCCATAGGAATAGAGTGAGGTGTGATGCGACAGAAGTGTAGCACAGACAAGTGGATCAGAACCGTATAGAGGAACTCTCTCTCTCGATTTGACGGCCGGGCGAGAGCGCAGACTTGTGGATGCAACAGCCAGTCCATTTCAGCCTACTGTCATTTGTTTTAATACATCCGACCGGCCGTCAAAGTAAAAGTAAAAGAAAACTCCTGATCCTCCCGATGGACAGTCCGTCCCTGTACATACACATACATTTTAAAGGACAAAACAAACCACCATGCCATGCATTGAAACCCATATACATCTTAATGATTGAATAATATATAAAGGAGTTCATTCTCAGTTCATTGTCCTGTAAATGCCAGCCCTCACTGGGCTGGGCATGATAGAGATCCTTTTTTACTGAAGCATGTGTATGGATGCAGACTGGAAAATCCAGCATTCTTTTAAAATGCTTTGAGTTCTTTTGCCCATTTAAAGCATGTTAAAATGCACAATTATATCCCTGTTCTGTACAGCACTGCTAAATATTCAGATGGGTAATGTAGCTGTTTATAATTAAATTTGCACTGATCTAAATATATCTGAGGTGGATCAAAGTACTAGCCAACAGATGAAAGCCGATGGCTGAAAGACTTACCAGATTTTTTCCAGGCACTCTATTGGACAGTTTACCAGAACAACACATTTGTCTGTCTGGAGTGTTAACCTCTGTACAAGCAGCATGACCTGGATAGAGAGACAAAAATGATCCTGATGTTTTTTGAAGTGTCCAAATGAGTATATAGTATCAGAGTTCAGGTATGCCTTCGCATTTTATCAACTAAGTGAGGAGGGGTGCTCAACAACAAAGGCAAAAGCATAAAAAATAGACTGACCCCAAAGAGAACAATTATTGGCCTACAACAGGGGACAAGTCCCAACCAGAAGTTATAGATAACCATAATTATAAAAATATAGAAGTCCTGAACAAGTAAACACATTCAAATTTAGATCGATTAATCGATTGATTGATGTAGGTAACTTAATTATCCTAAGAATGAAGATAATGAAAAGTCATATTTTAATCCCCTAGGATGTACAGTATCTAGGGAGTTTTGCAAAAATTCCTCTCTTTGCCTCAGTTTGTGCACTATATCCCCTCCTCTCTGTGAAAGTTGAACATGTTCAATTGCTACAAAGCGCAAGGCAAATACAAAGCGCAAGGCAAATACAAAGCGCAAGGCAAATACAAAGCGCAAGGCAAATACAAAGCGCAAGGCAAATACAAAGCGCAAGGCAAATACAAAGCGCAAGGCAAATACAAAGCGCAAGGCAAAGGCGCACAATGGTATACATCACCAGTGCTACAGTTAATGAAACTACAAATTTTGTATTCTAAGAGTATACAGTATGTTTTGAAATACAGTACTCACTGCATCTCACTTCATCAAAATGTATATTTTTTTTCTCCCCGTTTTCCTCCCTTTCCAATTCCAACTAATCCTGCCTTGTCGGCAGCTCTGCAACTCCTTGGACAGATCTGTGGGATGGATGGCGAGGGGCGCGCACATGGTTTTTCCAACCATGGTTGCGTCTCAATACGCATAGTATGCATACTTTATAGTATGCCAGACTACGATTAGTATGTCCCAAACCATAGTACGCAAATATAGTATGTCAGAAGTCCCCGGATGGTCTACTATTTCCGGGGGATTTTCGAAGAATGCATCCCTGCATCCTTTTTGGGCTGATATAGCCCACAATTCTTTGCGACACAGAATAGGAGGAGTTTCCCGAAGCCGGTCCTTCTTTGGCAGTGTTTAAATGTGAGTATCCAAAAGTTAGGTAATAATAAACGTGTCATTACGTGAGTTGTTTTTGTTATTGTACCAATATTAAATTAAGTTTAAATTAAATACGAACAGGTTGTTACAAATGTTTACTGTTCAAACATCTCTGGCTTCATCGCTCGTGGAAGTAGCCATATTTATATGCAATGTTATGATGTGTTAGTATGTCCCCATGCTAGCAAACTCACTTACTATATACTTAACAGTATGTACTTTACCACCACCTGCATAGTACGCACTTTTAGTATGTAGTATAGATATTGGGATTCAGCCCATATGTTACCTAGCCGCCATTTCTTTTTAGCACTGTTGACCCAACACGGAAGACTTTAGTTAGATCATGCACGGGATGATTACGTTCACCAACTATACAAAACCATTATTTGATCCCCTGCTGATTTTGTACATTTGGCCATTGAAAATGAAGTGATCAGTCTTTAATTTTAATGGTAGGTTTATTTGAACAGTGAGAGAGAATAACAACAATATAATCCAGAAAAAGGCATTTCATAAAATTTATAAATTGATTTGCATTACAATAAGTGAAGTAAGTATTTAACCCCTTTGTAAAACATGACTTGTTGGCAATCACAGAGGTCAGATGTTTCTTGATTTGGCCACAAGATTTGCAAACATCTTTCGAGGCTGATGTTTGGCAACATGAACCTTCAGCTCCCTCCACAGATTTTCTATGGGATAAGATCTGGAGACTGGCTTGGTCAATCCAGGACCTTAATGTGCTTCATCTTGAGCCACTCCTTTGTTGACTTTGCCATGTGTTTTGGGTCATTGTCAATCTGGAATACCCATCCACGACCCATTTTCAATGCCCTGGCTGAGGGAAGGAGGTTCTCAACCAAGATTTGATGGTACATGGCCCTGTCCATTGTCCCTTTGATGCGGTCAAGTTACACTGTCCCCCTAGCAGAAAAACACCCCCAAAGCATAATGTTTACATGTTTGACAGTGGGGATCGTATTCTTGGGGTCATAGGCAGCATTCCTTCTCCTCCAAACATGGCAGGTTGAGTTGATGCCAAAGAGCTTGATTTTGGTCTCATCTGGCCACAACACTTTCAACCAGTTCACCTCTGTATCATTCAGATGACCATTGGCAAACTTCAGACGGCCCTGTACATGTGCATTTTTGAGCAGGGGGACTTTGCGGGCGCTGCAGAATTTCATTACTTCATGGCATAGTGTGTTACCAATTGTTTTCTTGGTGACTATGGTACCAGCTGCCTTGAGATCATTGACAAGATCCACCCGTGCAGTTCTGGGCTGATTCCTCACCATTTTCATGATCATTGCAGCTCCACGAGGTGAGATCTTGCATTGAGCCCCAGACCAAGGAAGATTGACAATTATTCTGTGTTTCTTCCATTTCTGAATAATTGCACCAACTGTTGTCACCTTCTCACCAAGCTGCTTGGCAATGGTCTTGTAGCCCATTCTAGCCTTGTGTAGTTCTACTATCTCTTTGGTCTTGGACATGGTGGAGAGTTTGGAATCTGATTGATTGTTTGCTTCTGGGGACCGGTGACTTTTATACAGGTAACAAGCTGATATTAGGAGCACTCCCTTACTTATTTCACTCATTGTAATGCAAATCAATTAATAACTTGTTTGAAATGCATCTGTATTCTGTATTTTTGTTGTTTTTATTCTGTCTCTCACCGTTCAAATGAAACTACCATTAAAATTATAGACTGATCATTTCTTTGTCAGTGGGCAAATTTATAAAATCAGCAGGGGATCAAATTATTTTTCCCTCACTGTACATCCAAATCTTTGAATCTGTAGAACATATGATTTATGTACAAATAAAACATGCACCAATAGACCAGAAAAAATCCTTGTTCAGAAAATCACCCAGTCAGAGAAATTGGGAAAATATTTTCTAAAGCTCATAATCATGCAACACCCTGCTTATACACACACATGCACATGCGTACCACAAACACACACACACAAACAAAGACGCACATTCCACACACAAGCACACGCACCATTGCCCACACGCACACACAGATTTTGAAAACGTTGTTGCTGTCATTTAGTCAAGTAGGAAAAACCCACCCTACATACTCTCCTACCTGAGAGATGGCTGGGTGTACCCTGATAGGTTTTCGGCTCTGTTGTTGAGACTTCTCGACCAGAGGACTCCACCACAGGAATACTGAAGATAAAGGAGAACAGACGTGAATAAACACATAAAAGCACACAACAAACAATGTATGAAATCACACAAACATTAAGACTAAGAAATTATACATTGCATTAAAAAAATTGAGACATTTTCACAGACCTTACCTGTTTGTCATTTCATGTCCCTGCACAGGGTAGAATAAAAAAAATTGTACACATCATAAAGTTAAGTTTTATTACAACATTATCAAAGTAATAAGTTTCTTTACTAAAGGAAACTGCATAAATGATTGTGCTTATTACACAGCAGATTTCATTTGGTGACTTGTCGGTTATTGTAAGATTACTGCAGCAGCACTTGTTTTCCTTGTTGTATGTCTGGTTTCCACAGCACACATCATGAATGGACGATTTGAGATGGACATATTGTTCCCCCTTTCGACAGCAAAGTTGGTGAGCATCATAAATCACTGCCAGGGGAATAAAAACAATTGATCAGCTTTGTCACATAAAACACTAGTGCATGGTAGGTCACATGGTAGGCTACATGCTAATATTATTTTGGGCAGTGAGTCAGCAGAGGAGCTGTGAGGTACGGGTGGAATTTAAGGTGGTCAAACTGACTGCGTGAAAAATTCAAAAGAGAGCCAAGTCTAAAATGCACAGTAAAACACCAACTCTATTTATGCCTCGTGAACCAATGATGACAGTATTGACGTCACCAGATGCTGAACTCACAGACCTTTTCCACAACATTTGGAATGTGGCTTGTTCTTTGTAAGGATCCTTGAATCGCAGCACAGCTGGTTGAGTGGGTCGTAGGCAGTGTGTCCACAGCAATCTGAAACCCGCTGACTCAGATTCATATTCACTTTGCCTAGTTAAAATATTGAAGCACAAACACAGAATCACACAGCAAATTAATTTAAGCTTCAAAGTTTCTGAAACAATTGAGTTTTAACCCAATTACCAGATCACTATAAAATATACTGCAAGGAGATTCCAGGAACTCCTGGAATTTTTAAAAACTCAGAGGAAGTCCTGTTATCAAACCCTCTCCCACAGCTGACAAGGTCTGGATGAGTTCACAGAAGCCAAATCGCGATGTTTATCTCACCTTTACAGCAGGAAGCCTGGGTGGTGTTGAATGCCTCATTCCCACAGCAGGACAGCCCCGCCCCCTTGTGTGGTTTTCCTTCACAGCAGGTGAACTCTAAAATGTCATATTCCAGTCCAGCACAGACATTGTGTGACCTGCAAGGCAACCATTTATCTCAGCTCCCAAATTACATTCTCTGGAAACTATTTTGAAAACATGAATTACATTATATGCCAACTTATTTTGCGCCCTATTTTAATGAACTGAAACGCAAGTGTCAAATGCGAAACGCAAGTGACTTTGTGGGCGGAAGTCATAGGTGTGGTTTGGGCGTAACGTGCAATAAACAAATCAGAGCGTTATCTCACATTCCCTTTCAGAGCATGCGCGTTTGTTCCATGGCGGATTGCTATTATAACGTTGGATTGCTGTTGATTTTTCTTTTTACAAATGAAAATTAAGAAATGTCACAAAGACATATTTTCTGATGTTTTGGGCTCGCTCTCACTGAATCACAAGTTTATGAATGCATGGGTATATTTTTGCAATGTAGTCTAACATTAGACCGAGATTACTCTTCTGTCAAATAAGCTTTCCACTCCCGTTCTGCATTTCTGGGCATTTAAGTGGCTGGCACGCATTTCAACATCACGTCTCCTGAAGTCCTCTAATATTTCCTAATTAATGTCATCAACACATCCATGATTCATAGAAATGTTGCGTAAAATACAACAAGCCACAGAGAATGCTGCGACTTGAGTAGTGTACCTGTTCTATCCAAACACCTGACACGTATTTTCAGTGTGCCAAATGTTCATTCAATTAGGCTACACTGCGTGTTTGTGTGTGTTTTTGATTAAACAGCATTTTACGCACTTGCTGTCATCATAAATTGTGTCATCATTAACCATGTCTTTAACGGATAGCTGTTGTCCCCTTCACAGCCACCCATCCAAGGGGGGATTCTTCATGGCAAAGTTGCCATAAATGAGTCGTGGCTTGAGCCTGAGTAATTCTGGGTAAAGACATGGGTGATTTTACTATTAGCATCGCAAATTACGTGTGTACACTTGTTGATTATATGGGTTCCCTTGAGGTTGATGTATATCAGTGCAAATAATTCATTATGAGGCGGGACTGAGAGGGGCCCTGGGTCAGGCGGGACTGAGAGGGGCCCTGGGTCAGGCGGGACTGAGAGGGGCCCTGGGTCAGACGGGACTGAGAGGGGCCCCGGGTCAGGAGGGACTGAGAGGGGCCCTGGGTCAGGAGGGACTGAGGGCGGCAAAGGCAAAAACTGAGGCCCTAGGGGCAGTAACTGAGGCCCTAGGGGCAGTAACAGAGGGCCTAGGGGACCTGGCCTGAAAGCCAGGGCAACCACTAGCCTGAGAGCTGGGGACAAGGCTAAACCCTGAACTCTCCTGAACCTGATTGCCTGGAGGGCTGGGAAAGCTATAGGGGAAGTAGGAATTCCTACCGGAGGGAGTAGAGGCCATCCGGGGCTGTGGTGGAGGCAGTTGGGGTGGTGCCCGCCGAATGGCTCTTCCACTCCACTCGGGTGATATTTCCCACTCCTCCTCCTCTTCGTCCCATGAAGCCCCTTCCTCTCTCTCCTTGGTGTCCTCCACTTCCCCGTAGAGGTGACGGACGTCCTTCCACTCCGCGATAGGTAAGTCCCCGCCAAGGGTTAACGCCGCCGTCACCTCTTCTTCTTCCTCCGAGAACCGGTCGTCATCCTCCACCTCCATGGGGAAATACTCCTCATCGGAGCTGTCGATCTCCCACATGGAGGCGAGTCGGACCGGCTTGGCTGGCTGCTCTCTCTCCCTGTCGAGGGGAGACAGAGAGTATGCAGCCTGCGTCCCTCCAAACAACATCCCCCCGAGAGAGAGGGCAAAGCTCTCCTCGGGTCTGTGGCGGATCCCTCGCTGCCTCTTCATTTT
>JACXGM010027089.1:0-14626 GCA_016801145.1 Umbra pygmaea
AAACACGTAGGCTTCTGTAGATCTGTCTGAAAGTGCAGAGCGTTGTTTAAACGAAATCGAAATACTGCCTCTCATTAATAATATGAAGATGTCACAAAGCCATGCTTACAATTATCAGCCTGCAGTGAAAAACAAACAAAATAAAACAAGATTGTAACGTAAATGCAAATGAAGCACATATTGCACATATTTGCAAGAACACTCAAATATTATCTGTAATATTGGCATGTTACGTAATTCATCCTCATACATAATACGGTAAACAGAACAAAATCATGTTTAAAACTGATATTCTTGTCGATATCTCTGTCTGGCGGTGCAGATAGTTAAATAAATAGATCATGATAGATAGATAATAAATAGATAATAGATAGTATTTATTGTCCATTGGGGAATATTGTTTTCATAGTATAACTGTCGTAATCAGATACAGAAACATAGTGTTCATTTATATGCATTTAGTTCTTTTTAATTTTTAAATGAGTTTCATCGTGACGCATGTCTTAACCATTTTGAAATATGCAATAAACTCCATTTGTGCAGAACTATTTTCCATTTACAATTAGACTAATACCGAACTCTGTAGATTTTCAGATAGAATCAAATGGATGGTTAAGCCATGCCACCACAATGCGTAATGATGCACAATAGCTGATCTTGCACTGTTAGAATATAATAATAATAATAGCCTAATAATGGATATTATTTATTGGCGCCTTTCATAAGACTAATAACAGGATTTCTGGCGACTGGCACTTTCCAGATGGAACGGACTGACAGGTCAGGGATATCTCAGCCAACCCTTAGCCGGGTATGCCAGGGGTGTTAGTCGGTATAATAGGCTTGTCGCATAATTACATTACGTTTCCGTACACGGCGGGTGAACAGTCAAACAAAAAACAATTTTTTTGGTATCCCAAATGTTATCGGTGGTATTGCACTCTGACTGACTGCACTCATGTTGCCATAAGGACAATGAATGAGAATGAACATGCGTTCATTAATCGAAAGCATTTGCATTCCACCAATGTCAATATAATTTGTGATGCAGTCTCGACATGTTGCTGTAATGTAGCCAATTTCCCCCCACCCGTGGAAAACACACTTTCGCGATGAAGCGCTAGACGCTTTGACATCGACTGATATCTGACCACTTTATATTTCGGCCACGGTCCGACTTTCTTACAGCGTCTGCAAGCTTTTGCCACTCCAACGCCTTTTCACCATTGGTAACAGGCACACTGTGCCCTTCAAACAACATTTTCCTCCTCTTTTCCACCTCGCCAATAATATTTTCTACTTCACATTGAGTGAAGTGGCTTTTTTTGGTTTTCCTCCGTGTTTCCCATGCTTTCTCAATCAATGAATATTAATTTTGGGGCGTTTCACTGACTATTTATGGGCAAATAAGGGTGTGACATGTAGCCGCAAAAGCTTAGAGTTGATTGTGATTTATAAAGGGAAAAAGGCGTAGGACCTGCGTGCGCATGCTTTTATAAATCTGAATATTTCTTTGTGTACGCATGTCCTATATTTCGTCCGTACGCCACTTCTCATGCAAATCCACCGCAAAGTTTTATAAATGAGGCCCCAGGTGTGTGTCATGTCCATCATTATTTATTAAGTAAGCAGATACAAAGGTCTAGATTTGATTAGGTGTGGCATTTGCATTTGTAATCTGTTGCTGTAACCATCAATATGAAGTCGAAAGAGTTATCAAGCTATCATTGGAATGAAAAAGAGGATTTGATTACCTTTATATATATAGTGCATCCGGAGAGTATCCACAGCGCATCACTTTCTCCACATTTTGTTATGTTACACCCTTATTCCAAAATGGATTAAATTCATTATTTTCCTCCGAATTCTACAAACAATACCCATAATGTGAAAGTGTTTAAAATCTTAGCAAATGTATTAAAAATAAAAAACAATAAAGCACATGTATATAATTCTTCACAGCCTTTGCCATGACACTCAAAATTGAGCTCAGGGCATCCTGTTTCTACTGATCCTTGAGATGTTTCCACAACCTGATTGGAGTCCACCTGTGGTAAATTCAGTTGATTGGACATGATTTGGAAAGGCACACACCTGTCTATAAGGTCCCACAGTTAACAGTGTCTGAGCACAAACCAAGCCTTGAAGTCCAAGGAATTGTCTGTAGACCTCTGAGACAGGATTGTATCGAGACACAGATCTGGGAAAGGGTACAAAAAATATCTGCAGCGTTGAAGGTCCCAATGAGCAGTGGCCTCCATCTTCCATAAATGGAAGAGGTTTGGAACCACCAGGACTCTTCCTAGAGCTGGCTGTCCGGCCCAACTGAGCAATCGGGGGAGAAGGGCCCTAGTCAGGGAGGTGGCTAAGAGCCCAATGGTCACTCTGACAGAGCTCTGTAGAGGAGAACCTTCCAGGAGAACAGCCATCTCTGCAGCAATCCACCAATCAGGCCTGGCCAGATGGAAACCACCCCTCAGTAAATGGCGTCAGAGCCTACCTGGAGTTTGCCAAAAAGCACCTGAAGGACTCTTAGACCATGAGAAACAAAACTCTGGTCTGATGAAACAAAGTCTATGGCCTGAATGGCAAGCCTCATGTCTGGAGGAAACCAGGCACTGCTCATCACCTGGTCAATACCATCCCTACAGTGACGAATGGTGGCAGCATCATGCTGTGGTCATGTTTTTCAATGGTATGATCTTATAGACTAGTCAGGATCAAGGGAAAGATGAATGCAGCAAATACAGAGACATCCTTTCTAAAAACCTGCACCAGAGCTCTCTGGACCTCACACTGGGGTGAAGGTTCATCTTCCAAAAGGACATCGGTCCTAAGCACACAGCCAAGATAACAAAGGAGTGGCTACAGGACAACTCTGTCAATGTCCCTGAGTTGCCCACCCAGAGCCCAGAGATTGAACATATCTGAAGAGATCTGAAAATGGCTGTGCTTGATGGAGCTTGAGAGGTCCTGCAAATAAGAATGGGAGAAACGGCCCAGAAATAGGCGTCCCAAGCTTGTAGCATCATACTTAAAAAGATTTGAGGCTGTAATTGCTGTCAGACGTGCTTTAACAAAGTACCATATTAAGCAGAGGCTGTGAATACTTATATACATGAGCCTTTTTTATTTTTTATTTTCAATAAATTTGCTAAGATTTCAAACACACTTCTTTTACATTGGCATTATGGGGTATTGTTAGTAGAATTGAGAAAAAAAATTATTTGAAATAAGGGTGTAATATAACAAAATGTGGCAATAGTGAAGCGGTGCAAATACTTTCTAGATGCACTGTATGATATGAATGTTCTGAAGTAAATTAAGCCTTAATTTATACTTAATTGTGTGGATGAATCTCATAGATTAGATGAACATACAGTCAGGTCCAACTGTCTACCACAGCATGTTGAAGTTCACATTAAATAATGAATAGGATGATTTGAGAGTATCTACATCAAATCGGATGAACAGACTCTTAAAGGGCAAAATGTTATTGGACAGTTGGCTGCTCAGCTGTTTCTTGGCCAGGTGTGTGTCATTTCCGTCATTATTTATTTTACAAGTAAGCAGATACTAAGGTCTAGATTTGATTAGGTGTGGCATTTGCGTTTGGAATCTGTTGCTATTAATTATCAATATGAAGTTCAAAAAGTAGTCACTGCTAGTGAAGCAAGCTAACTTTAGGATGAACAAACCCATCAGAGAGAAAGCAAACACGTAGGTGTGGCCAAATCATCTATTTGGTACATAAGAAAAGAGCACACTGGTACACAGTGAAACAACTGTGATGGATGATAGAAGTATTAGTTCCCTGTTGAAGAAAAAAACCTTCACAACAGTTGGTCTGAACAAAAATCTCCTGCAGGAGGTAGGTGTATCTGTGAACAATCAAGAGAAGACTTCACCAGAGTAAATTCAAAGGGTTTAAGAAAAGATGTAAACCTCAAAGATGTAAGCCTCAAAAACAGGAAACTCAGATAAGAGACTGCCCAAAAAAATAACAATGCTGCAGGTCTGGAAAAAATTTGATGGAGAGATAAAAGACAAAGATCACCTTGTACTGTAATTATGGGAAGAGTATGGAGAAGGGAAGGAACTGCTCATGATCGAAGCATATCACCTCATCTGGGAAACATGGTAGAGGTAGTGTTATGGAATGGACATATATGGTTGCCAATGGTACTGGTTCCCTTGTATTTATTGATGTGACTGCTGACAAAAGCAACCAGGTGAATTCTGAAATGTTTAGGAACTGCTCAGATTTAGCCAAACACTGCAAAACTCATTGGACAGCACTTCACATTGCAGATGGACAATGACCTGAAACATAGGCTACTGCAAAAGTAACCCAATACTTTTAAGGCAAAGAAACAGAATGAAGTGGGATAAACTGCAATGGCCAAGACCATCACCTGGCCTGAATCCAATTGAGCTTGTATTTCACTTCCTGAAGGTAAAATTTCCAAAGAACAAGGAGGAACTGAAGACAGCTACTGTAAATGCCTGGCAAGAGTATGACCCAGCATCAGGTGATGTCTATGGGTTCCAGACATCAGGCAGTCATTGATTGCAAAGGATTTTAAAACTCACAATTTAATCAATGTTTGTTTGTCCAATTACCTTTGCGCTTCTAATATTGAGTGGTTATATATCGAAATGGTTGGAATTCCTACACGGTTTGTACAAGATTTTCAGACCTGAATGTACATTTCAATGGAAACAAATGCTTTCTTCATAAAACCATGCTACAGTCAAGATTGGAATGCTGCTACTGGCATGCTCACATTCATGCAACTCTAGCAATGCTCTCAGTCTTCATGTGTGATAGCTTGAAAATCCAATATTCATATTCATCAGAACGGCCAATAAAGAAAAGCGTTCTGATATCAGAATCATATACAATTACATACTGAATGTCAGAAAAACCTATATCACAAGCACATCACAACTAGAGTTTGCTGTCATTTTGGCCAAAGGGTTTGGAATATATACCAGCTATGGGTAATTTTAGTAATTAACAGACACTCATCCTGAGCAACCTACAGTGAGTGACAAGCTAGGTGAAACAACTGTAAATTAGGATGTATTGTAATCCATGGGTGACACCCACTATTACGAGTCTATATATGGTGGCATCTGTAAATATCATGCAATAACTGAAGGCACATTTATTAGAAATTATTTGACATTGAGTCCTGGCAGAAAAGCAATTCTCAGGTTGGATACTAAGGTTTTGGGTTGAATTCGTCAGAGGGAAAAGTAGAAGCATATGTCCTCCTCAATGCGTGAGAGTGAGGCAGGCAACCCAGAGAAATATGCCGTAATGAAACCTGCCTCTACAGTCACCTGCAACGTACAGCCTGCAGCATTCCCTTTGATCCGCTGGACCCGATCTACAAAAAAATCCTTTCCATTGGTCTTTGTTGCTTATAAATATCGAGATTTGGAGTAACATATTTACCCCTAGTGTAACAAATACCGTCAAACTGTAATGTAGTCCATGTTGGACAGAATCTCAAAGGTTTACAGGCATGTCAGTAAGGTCATCATTAAACCACACACTGCCTGCTTCATCACTACACATTCATATTGCATTACAAACATATTATTGCAGTATTGCATAAGGGTGGCAAAGTAACATCAACAAAAAGCTACCAACTGTCTTACTTTCTTAAACGGAATGGTCAACAGCAGTAGCTTTGCAAGAAGCAATAGGTAGGTTTATTGCCAAATCCTCCCAGAAATTGGGAAACTAGAGCCTGTAAGGACCAGAATGTTCCCTGTAGAACTGTGTGGAGAACAGCAATGAGAAAACAAGGACTGTCTGAACAAGGAGTATTCTAAAGCACTGGATTGAAAAGCTGAGAAAGCAGACAACATTTAAAACTGCATTTTGAGGCACCAAAAGTTTGTTTTTCCTAAATGTTGGTCTAACAGAACACGTTTTACCCATTTAGCACCTCAATTCCCTCAGAATAAATGCTTCCCTGGTGTGTGCATTGTAAAGGTGTTGGACCACCTTCCCACTTATTTACTTCTCTGCCAAGTCCCATTCTAAACCGCCAAACTTTCCCAACAAAACAAGAGACATTACACATGCATCACATCCCCAGGAAACTATTAAGGGGACACAGATGTGGGCTGTTTATATACACCACCTTGATTACAGCCAGACTGACTGATATACCCTTCTAATAATCACTAAATATCTGCCTGGGAAGGAAAACTGTTCAGTCACAGCATACAGTTTGGTCTGACACAAGAGTAAAGACATTTTACTTAAGCTATGATTAGCCCTTGCTAGCGTTCTGTGTTGTCCACATTTTAGTGGGGTGAAATAAAATACTATATCATTTTATATTATTTATTTTCTTTTTACTTGAATAGTGCATTAGTAAGATTTAAATTGGCACATTACAGACATTCAGACCCATTTCCAAACAGGAGATATTCCACCACATTGGAAAATCTATTTTGGTCATCATATAACCGCTTGTTCTTCTTTGTCACAGAATGGAGTTCATAATGGCTAGACAATTCCCTTGGCATTAATGTGACTCGTTGCAGCAGCGGTCATTGTGGCACTTAAGACTTAATCCAAGGAGACGAATGGTAAACAAAGGAAACAAGGTACTCTTGTAAGCATGGACAAAAGTACAAAAACAACAAAGCAATGGATATATACAACTACTGAACAGTAAATTAAATTCCTGACATGATAAAGCTAAAAGAACAAACATTCACATCTTCCACAGTACCCAAATTACATGTATTAGGATTAACTGTCTATGGCCTTATTCCTATAGGTTAGAGGAATCACCTGCATAGAAAAGTATAGTAGAAACAAACCCTGTGGTGATACGTTGGCCTCTGGCCTGACCAAGAGGTGCATTTCTTGGCCATCGTAAGAGGTATCGGCCTAATAAAACCACAGCAGGTCTTGACAATTCAACACATTGGTTACTAAAAAAAAACATTAGCATGAATTTGGATGGAGTACCTTCAAGTAACTTCAAGACAGTCGAGTTAAAACAACATTACGGCAGAGGCTAATGTGACATTGTAAATCTTTTATCGCTTATTAACATTGTTCCAACCAAGGATTTAGAAACAAAAAATGTTGAAGAAAATAAACATTTTTAATGTAAACCATCATGTCACTCAAAGCCCTGAATCAGAATACATTCCATTGATGAGATAGTCGACCTGTGAGTAATCTTTCCTCTTGTAGCTCTCATAGGCCTGTGTGAGGAATAAGACAACCGTAACCAGGAAGAAAAGGAGGCCAAACAACAGGACAGCCAATAGAAAGCTGGTGTCCATCACCTGGCGGGTCAAACCCCCCCCGGTAACCACATCTATTAAGGCTCTATTGGTGCTTTCATCCACACTTTTAGTGCTGGCTTCAGCAGTGGCTACTGATGCGTTTCCCAAGGTCTTTTGGGATGTGGGGGCTTTTGGAGTGGTGACCGATGGCTTCTTCTCACGTGTAGATGTGAAGCCGGTGGAAGTTGTCATTGTTGTAGTTGACTTCAGAGAGGTACTTGGTGGTATAGCTGTTGTGCTGGTTGTAGAGGTAGTTGTTGGGAGAGGTTGTTGTGTACGTAATTTGTTGGCAGTGGTGTCATTTGAAGACAGTGCCGTTGGCGGTATTACCACAATAGTAGAATTATTAGTGTTGTTTCTTGGTGATGGTCTAGTGGTTGTATGTGTGGTGGTCAGGTCTGGGGAAGGGGTGGGGGTCGCTAAGCTTTCGTTTGACGACTTGTGTGGTGAGCTGGGTACTGTAGTTCTGGTGGAAGATTTGGACGTGGCAGATCTGGTGGAGACGACTGGGATCCCTTCAGACGGCGTTGCCTGTGAAGCCGTTGGACTCCCGTTCTGTGTACAGGTGTTTGTAGTTTGACTGGTATTGCAGGCTGTCAATTTAGATAAACATTTAAAACTGTTAGAACTTAATTACTTCATTCCTAATGTTTATTACATCAAGAACATTAGTAATCAAGGAAAATGACATTTTGATGCTTCAAATCAACTGAATGTTCGCATCTCTCTCTTCATTCTTCCACATAATCCACTTGTTACTGAGATATGTAGATACATGCTGAATTGAAAGGGTTAGAGAATATTATTGATGAAAGGCTACAGGCAAATGAGAGGTGTGTGTGTGTGTGTGTGTGTGTGTGTGTGTGTGTGCGCGCGCGCGCGTGTGTGCGTGTGTGTATAGCAGACTGGTGTGCATCCGGAAAGTATTCAGTGTCACTTTTCCACATTTTGTTATGTTACACTCTTATTCCAAAATGGATTAAATTCATTATTTCCCTCAATTCTACAGACAATGTGAAGTGTGTTTGAAATTTTATAAAATAAAAAAACACATGTATCTAAGTATTCACAGCCTCTGCTTAGTACTTTGTTGAAGCACCTTTGACAGTAATTCCAGCCTCAAGTCTTTTTGAATATGATGCTAAAAGCTTATCACACTGGTGCACAGCCATTTTCAGATCTCTCCAGAGATATTCAATTGGGCTCAAGTCTGTTCTTTGGCTGGGCCACTCAAGGACATTCAGAGTTGTCCTGTACCCACTCCTCCATCATCTTGGTGTGCTTAGGGTCGCTGTCCTTTTGGAACATGAACCTTCGCCCCAGTCTGAGGTCAAGAGGGCTCTGGAGCAGGTTTTCAGCAAGAACGTCTCTGTACGTTGCTGCATTCATCTTTCTCTCGATTCTTACTAGTCTCCCAGTTCCTGCCGCTGAAAAACATGCTCACAGCATGATGCTGCCAACACTCATAACTGTAGGGATGGTATAGGCCACGTGATTAGCAATACCTGGTTCTGCCAGACTTGACGCTTGCCATTCAGGCCATAGAGTTCAAGCATTGTTTCATCAGACTAAAGAATATGGTTTCTCATGGTCTGAGAGTCCTTCAGGTGCCTTCTGGCAAACTCCAGGCAGCCTCTCATGCCTTTTACTGAGGAATGGCTTCCATCTGGCAACTTTACCATACAGGCCTGCTTACTTGAGTGCTGCAGAGATGGTTGTTCTCCTGGAAGGGTCTCCTCTTTCCACAGAGAAACACTGGAGCACTGTTAGAGTGACCATCGGGTTCTTGGTCAACTCCCTAACTAAGGCCCTTTGCCCCCGATTGCTCAGTTTGGCCGGGTAGCCAGCTCTAGGACGAGTCCTGGTGGTTGTAAACAACTTCCATTCACGGATGGAGGCCACTCATTCGGACCTTCAATGTTGCAGATATTTTTCTGTACTCTTTCCTTAAATCTGTGATACAATCCTGTCTCGGAGGTCTACAGACAATTCCTTGGACTTCATAGCTTGGTTTGTGCTCTGACAAGCACTGTTAAATGTGGGACCTTATAGAAGCTGTGTCTCAATGTGTAGGCTGCATCCTCCGAATGCTGTATTTGAAGGCTGATTTCGCGCATTTGAAGGCCGATTGCGTCACAGCAGTGCTACAAAGGCTGTCTTAAATTTGAACTCTGCACCCTTCCAAGGCCGCATAAGTCACCGCGGCGCGACCAAGGATGCCCCAGATTGGAAATGTCATTCAAATGCGACGCCAAATACGCCCCTCATTTTCTCGGGCAAATGAAAGATACAAAGAAGGACATTTTGCAGCCTACCCTTCCCCAGAATTCATAGCGCACAGGGGATGATGCAATTGTATTCAAATAAAATAGCTGGTGTTAATAGCGTGGTGGCCGAGGAATTCACATTAGTTTTTTCTTTGTTTATTGTTTTTTATTTTCATGCTTCAACTGTGTGAACACAACAGGGTTAAAACTTGTCAACCCATTGGACCTGCCTCTCACTTTGCTTCTTCTTGGAGCTGTATGCTGCTAGCAAAACTAACAATGATGTCATAAGTTCGATATAATGATAAAACCTTCAAAATAAAAGGCTGAATGTCAACGCATATATCATAGTGTATAATTCCTCCAGTAACATAAATAAAGAAAAAATGTGAACTTAGCAATTCAGGCTCCATGTAGGATGGCAGCTCTCCTCTCGCATGGTTTTCTAGGCGGTAATTGGGAACACCTGGTGGCTCAATGGGTTATCCAACAACGGCTACCTTCGCAGCCTCCGAAGGCCATGTAGGCTGCATCCTTCGAAGTCTGCGGCCTTCGAAGGATGCAGCCTTCACATTGAGACACAGCTACAGACAAGTGTGTGCCATTCCAAATCTTGTCCAATCAACTGAATTTATAGCAGGTGGACTCCAATCAGGCTGTGGAAACAGGATGCCTCTGAGCTCAATTTTGAGTGTAATGGCAAATGATGTGAATACTCGAGTTTTTGGTTTTTATTTTTTATAAATATGCTAAAATGTCAAACACTTCTTTCACATTGTCATTACGGGGTATTGTTTGTAGAATATTGAGGGAAATAATCTAATCAATTTCAAATTAAGGGTATAACAACAAACACTGGAATAAGTGAAGCATTGTGAATACTTTCTGGATACACTGTACATACTAGGGGTCGACCGATTTATCGGTGCACAGATTAATCGGCCGATCTTTTGACATTTCTTACATAATCGGCATCGGCCAATATCAAGCCGATTAATAAGCAGGCGCATCTTGCGGGCAGCCTGGTCGCCAGGCCCTGGTGTTGTTGTTGGGGAACACGTGTACGATGCACGTTGCTCCTAGAGAAAATTGCCAGCAGAGTGAGCAGCCCTCATCCAGTGACTAAGGAAGAAGCTGTTCCTCTGAGAAAACAGTAAGGATTAAATTCTTATAATCCTATATAATGAAAAAACGAATTGGCAACATGACTTTCGGCTACTTTGGATATTGATAGCTGACATGTCACAATAATTAAGCTAGAATTTTGCAATCACAGACAGTGGATCTGAGACTTTTATTATTTGTTCCGTTTGTGTGTTTATATTTGAGAGGGTTGTCAACTCAATGCAGAGAAAGAAGTTGTATTTAAGAGACCACCGCACCATAGGCTAGTGAAGGACTGGCTTTGCTTTGCTAGCGCCGTTGCTAGGGTTGGTAACAGTCTATGGTTGGTACAGAGTAGACCCGCTGCTAATATGGCACCTGTGCTTAAACTACCCGTATCTACCGGACCGAATAGCAAGGCGGATTTCTGTGCCTCATTTCGGCGCCACTGATATGCCTGCGTTGCTCAGTGATGCTCCGAAAACGAATGTTAGAATAACAAAAACATCACAGCATGTGACGCTAGTTAACATTACACTCGTCAGCAGCTAACGTTAGCCTTGGTAAGTTTGTAGCTAGCATGAAAGGGGATAAATTAAAATCAGTCGCATATAATCACTTGTTAGCTTCACATGGTTAATATTAGTCTACAATAGTGGGTTCACTGGTTTCATTCCGACATAACCCATTTTTTTATCAGCCAAAACTTCTATCCGTTCTGTTTTCCTCAAGGCTTTTAGGGAAAAACGACCTGTTTTTACAAAAAACTGCTGCACAAGGGTTAACTAGCTATATTGCGTTGCATATGATGAATAAGGGGGATTTATAACTAATCATCAGATCAGCCAACAGTAGATCAAAATCGTGTACTGGCACCAAACGAGTGCTGATTTAATATGTCCATTTAACAATGCACAGTCATTGTTGTGCACTTTTGCGCACATAAAACGTGTCAAAATACGATGCCTATTCAAAATAATACACAGAAGACCGTTTTTTTTTACTTCCATATTTAATCAAAAGGCATTCATGTAAGCAGGGAATATACGTTGCTAGTATTCTCAAACGTTGTTTTCAAAATAGCCTATTTCTGATGATGAGTCAGACGGTGGCGAAAAGAGAGAAGAACATTTGGCTATTCGAACTCCTTGCGCAAGAGAATAATTCTGTAGTTAAAGACGAAATCCCATGTTTCTCAGTTAATGCTTTTGTTATATTTATATTATTTGTATTATTTGTGTATTGATTTTGAAACCAAATGTATTCATCAAGTGCTTCTGGAAATTATGTCATATCTGTACCCCGTTGTGCACCACCAAATATGATTGGTTAATAAACGGACAACTATCAAAATGCACAGATTAAATGTTTTTTGAGGCAAAACCCAAGGGTTTGTTTTACAAAACAGATTTAATAGGCAAAGTTGTATCAAATACAAATCGCACTATGCCTACTATGTGTTTTGCCATTTGTTTTGCATTTTGTTTGAACAAATTTATATAATTTGATATATTTATTTGAGATTTGAAACTATTTTGTTTATTATATTAAGAATTAGCCTATATTAAAAGTTATTTTTTTCAGTATTTTTGAATTGTCATTATTTCTCCACAAAAAATAATAATAATCGGTTGATTAATCGGTATTGGCTTTTTTGGTCTTCCAATAATCATTATCGGTATCGGCCTTGACAAATCATAATCGGTCGACCTCTAGTACATACTCCATCTTGTACCCCTAGGTCAATGACTGAGAGCATGTGTATATAGCAGACTGGTGTACATACCTTGTACCCCTAGGTCAATGACTGAGAGCATGTGTATATAGCAGACTGGTGTACATACCTTGTGCCTCTAGGTCACTGACTGAGAGCATGTGTATACAGCAGACTGGTGTACATACCTTGTGCCTCTAGGTCACTGACTGAGAAGTTTTTGCATTCTGTGACATTGAGACACTTCAAGAAAAAGCACTGGTTCTTCTCTTTCCAAAACACAGTATGGTTACATGTAGTATTATTTGAGATGCCTGTGGAACAAAAAACAATAAAAAATACTAAAATCGTCATGCAGTCAACATGTAGAATTTTGAGGGAAATAATCTAATCAATTTCAGATTAAGGGTATAACAACAAACACTGGAATAAGTGAAGCACTGTGAATACTTTCTGGATGCACTGTACATAATCCATCTTGTACCCCTAGGTCAATGACTGAGAGCATGTGTATACAGCAGACTGGTGTACATACCTTGTACCTCTAGGTCACTGACTGAGAGGTTTTTGCATTCTGTGACATTGAGACACTTCAAGAAAAAGCACTGGTTCTTCTCTTTCCAAAACACAGTATGGTTACATGTAGTATTATTTGAGATGCCTGTGGAATAAAAACATTAAAAGATACTAAAATCTTCATGCAGTCAACATGTACATTTTAAGACATTCCAAAATGTTATGTTACAACTCGCCATATTCATTGTGTAAAATGACCTGATTCATCGAAATCCAACTGAAAAGAACAGCATGTAACAAGGGCTTGTTTTTCAGGCAAGCTCAACATAATCAACAATTAACACAACCTGTTTTAATATATAATGGGAGCAAGGTTTGCTTTCACAAAAACATGTGTGCAACTAATTTCCCCTCACACTCCTCTCAGAAACCGCCAATGTCAGTGTTTTCATGCAAACCTGGGATCTATTACAGAAACAGATGTGAGGAGGAGACTTGCTTTGATCCCTTCCAAGGTCTTGTGTGAAGGAGGAAGTAGCTCCAGCAAACTTCAGCTTCAACATGACTGCCTGACTGTACTCTTCCCGCTGACCTACCAACGAGGAAAACAGCAGGGGGCACGCAGACTAGCTGAGGCATCCCTGGGCCTGGATGGGAGAGCTGGCCCAATCAGGGAACAGCCCTGGGCCTGGACAGAGGGGAGGAGCTGGCTACATCAGGGACAGCCATGGGCTTTGGCAGAGGGGAGGAGCTGTCCCAAATCAAAGTCAGGGAGAATGGAAGAGCTGTGTGACCTAATCAAATCTCTCCTGCCTTATATATAAGTGGCCAACTCATCCTGATCAGTGACACAATTAGTTTGCTAATAGGCCAGATGCTTTGAACTTAAAATTATTCCCCATCTACTCCATATGGGGATGGTCATATATTGTGGATGGTTGGGAAATGTAGGGTGTTTGAAAACCATATTTGCAGTGGCTGGGGTCAAACTATGCAAGAGGCTAAATGGTTGAGTATTATTGAACAAAAAAGGTCTTAATGCAGGATGACTGTGTATTATACAGCACCAACAGAAAATTATCATACCACTTTGAAATAGTCACTTGTCTTACAGTCTGAAATCAAAACCCATTAAAAATATATTTTATGTTCACATCAAGTAATGTAAAAATAAAATATGAATAACAGAGTTGGAAAATGGATCAGTCCCATCATTTAATACTTTGTAGATCCACCTTTTGCTTTATTTACAGTAATCAGTCTGGATATGCCTCCATTAACTTTGCACTCCTAAATTGGGGAACATTGGCCTATTCTTCATTGAAGATTTGTTCGCATTCAGTAAAATTTCGTGGTGAGCAGAAATTGACTGCCATCTTCAAGTCCATCCACAGATTTTCAATTGGCTTTTGGTCAGGGCTCTGACTTCAACACTCAAGGACATTGACCTCCCTATCCTTAACTCACTGCGCAGTTTTATTAAGGTGATGTGTTTAGTAGTGGTGCAACGGATCGTCACTGATCCGTGATCCGTTCGGATCAATATCTTCGGTTCGGGACACACGTGATCCGCGGATTGATTACTGAAATAAAAAAGTTTTGCGCATGTTCAGTCCGCTCACAGTATGGTCATGGCGAGCGGAGGAACGGAGGAGCTTGGACGTCCCGCGTCATTTAAATCCCCTGTATGGGAGAA
>JACXGM010027090.1:0-14626 GCA_016801145.1 Umbra pygmaea
ACCATAAGCGGGTTTGAATGGAAATAAACCGATCTTTACAGGTGCCGTTATGCAATGCGAAGCTTGCTTGAAACCGATTCATGTTAGCTTCACGTCTATTCATCTCGTCAGCGCAAAGCGTTTGAGGCAAGCAGATAATTCAATAATTATAAAAAACTGTACATAGAACAATTCTATAATCCACACTGCACCGGTCTGATATGCAGAACAAAATAGACTTGAAAAGGAAAAAATACCTCTTCAATAGAGCTTCGCTTTTTTCAACAGTTGTACATATTTTAATATATATAGTCACCATAAGTGGGTTTTAATGAAAATAAACCGGTCTTAACAGGTGCCGTTATGCAATGCGAAGCTTGCTTGAAACCGATTCATTTTAGCTTCACGTCTATTTATCTCGTCAAATCTTTCTAGACTACAGAATTGTCATTCTATAAAGGCAATATAATACCATCAAAAACAACAAAAATCTCCATGTAAGTAATCTGTTTTGAGACAGGTTTACGTAGGCCTATAAAAACAGAATAGAGGTGATGCTCTTGATGCTGGATGCAGTGATGGCTTCGCTGTAGGCTGCGGAGGAGAGAGCGGTTTTTAATGAGGGTGATTCGTATGCTAACGACACTGATGGGCGTCAGCAGTTGGCGGTTATAGGTAGTTTGGAAGGCCTGGTGGTTCTAGTGTTAATGGTTTAGGATGGTTGAATATCAGTACATCCAAGAATATTTCAGCAAGATAGTCTGATTTTTATCTCACTACTCTCTCAACCCAGTAGCCTTTTGCTAGTACCTGTGTGGTGATGTTAGTACTTGAACAAAGTTGCATTGCCTCGTCTAGTTATAGTTTTTTGGGCACTTAACCTCAGTTCCGGTAGAAACCAAGAGTGTGTTCCATCCAGCGTCTAAGGATTCCATTGTAGATTTCTTTGACTCCAATGACATGATCATTTAAATAGTAAGTGTGAGTCAAATTGTAACAGTTTAGGGATCTTTTAAATCTTAATTGCAGAACCATTACATATTTGCAGTATAGATGCATACTTTCCATTTGTTTACATTTTGATAATGTTGTGATGCTGAAAATATGTGTACAAAATCAATAGAAATAGATCTTTATACATTTCGAGGGAATAGTAATGAAGATCAGCTTCATAGGGTTTTGTGTTGTAGGACTCTCACTTCATGTGTTTACTGTGATATTACACAGGTTTTTCAGGTTCCAAAATGTTTCAAATTTGTTTTGATAGTTGAGAAAATGAATGTAAATATGTCATGTCAGCCATGATAACATTGGGATCTGTTTTGTGATAAACCAAATTTCCGCAAGGATGAACTTCTGGATCTTGCCACAGTCCTCAACAATTTTCAGCAACAACACATCAGCCTGGATAAAGAAGACCCTGCCAACACACTACATGTCATTGTCCATAAGAGGAAGATCTTAGACAGTGCTTTTAAAGCCATATCATCACCATCATTCTGCTGGAGGAAATCTTCCGAAGTGGAAGTTGTTGGAGAGGACGGAGCAGATTACAAGGAGCCACAGAGAGGAGTTTTTCCAGTGGGTGAAAAATTGTCATGGGACAAAGAATTGTCATCTTATCAAGTAATTTTAAAATTTAAAATGTCTATTGCTGTAATGTTTTGTCATTTGGATTAAGTCAGAACAATCCATAGGGACCCCTTGATTTGTGACTTCAGAGTCTTTGTGCTCTTGTACCAACATTTTGCAAAAACATATTATGAGAAAATGTTTTATATCTTAACTTGGACAGAGTGCTTCACATGTACTTTTTTACTTCATGCTTCACATGTTAAATTTTTTTTAAAGAATACGCTTTATTTACCTGCCACTTCTTAGTGAATACTGGTTTATAGGATAAACTTTTTCAAGTTGGTTTTTCGGAAATTAGTAGATTTGCAATAAGGTGTAGTATTGGGGGATGTGTTGTTAGTGCAAGTGTTTCGTAGCTTGAAGCGAAACAGAGACAGTGATTCATGACATTTGCATCAGGTTGGACCTTAGCCTCTATATATAAAAATGTTAGACAACACACTCAAAAGTTCTTGGTATGTTAGTGTTGCTTTTTGAAATAATCTTTAATGTCTCGATGTCACACTTTTAAGAGAACATATATTCAATTAGCAAAACAAACTTCCATCCATCCATTATCATCCGCTTATCCGGGATCGGGTCGCGGGGGCAGCAGCTCCAGCAGGGGACCCCAAACGTCCTTTTCCCGAGCCACATTAACCAGCTCCGACTGGGGGATCCCGAGGCGTTCCCAGTGTAACGGAGTTAAGAACGTACGTAAACTCACTCCACAGCAAGCTTGAAATGTCGCCGAAAGAGTTATACAATTGGTACCTTTTGTATAGCTCACTCGGTTGGTACGTTGCAAGCATGGCTGTGTGAGTGTTGCGAAGCAGATGGCCGCGGGTTCGAGCCCGGTATGGGGCAAAGGCAAACTGCGTGCGGGCTGCTAGCAGGGTACGTTCGGAGCCGTTACACACCCGTCACACCAGGCCAAGTTGGAGATATAGTCTCGCCACCTAGTCTTGGGTCTTCCCCGAGGCCTCCTCCCAGCTGGACATGCCTGGAACACCTCCCTAGGGAGGCGCCCAGGGGGCATCCTTACCAGATGCCCAAACTCAACTGGCTCCTTTCGACGCAAAGGAGCAGCGGCTCTACTCTGAGATCCTCACGGATGACTGAGCTTCTCACCCTATCTCTAAGGGAGACGCCCGCCACCCTCCTAGGAAACCCATTTTGGCCGCTTGTACCCTGGATCTTGTTCTTTCAGTCATGACCCAGCCTTCATGACCATAGGTGAGGGTAGGAAGAAAGACTGCTTGGTAGATTGAGAGCTTTGCCTTCTGGCTCAGCTCTCTTTTCGTCACAACAGTGCAATATATTGAGCGTAATACGTAAATCCTCTGACCAATCTCCCGCTCCATTGTCCCCTCACTCGCGAACAAGACCCCAAGGTATTTGAACTCCTTCACTTGGGATAAGGACTCATTCCCTACCTGGAGAAGGCACTCCATCAGTTTCCTGCTGAGAACCATGGCCTCAGATTTAGAGGTGCTGATCCTCATCCCAGCCTCTTCACACTCGTGCTGAAGGTCACAGGCCGATGATGCCATCAGGACCACGTCATCCGCAAAAAGCAGCGATGAGATCCTCAGCCCACCAAACTGCAACCCATCCCCACCCCGACTACGCCTTGATATCCTGTCCATAAATACTACAAACAGGATTGGTGACAAAGCGCAGCCCTGGCGGACACCAACCCTCACTTTAAACGAGTCCGACTTAATGCCGAGAACCCGGACACAGCTCTCGCTTTGGTCGTACAGAGAATGGATGGCCCTAAGAAGGGACCCCCTCACCCCATACTCCCGCAGCACCTCCCACAGTATCTCCCGGGGGACCCGGTCATACGCCTTCTCTAAATCCACAAAACACATGTAGACAGGATGGGCATACTCCCAGGCCCCCTCCAGGATCCTTGCGAGAGTAAAGATCTGATCCGTTGTTCCACGACCAGGACGAAATCCCCATTGTTCCTCTTCAACCTGAGGTTTGACTATCGTCCGAACCCTCCTTTCCAGCACCTTAGACTTTACCAGGGAGGCTGAGAAGTGTGATACCCCTGTAATTGGCACACACCCTCTGGTCCCCCTTTTTGAACAGGGGAACCACCACCCCAGTCTCCCACTCCTTTGGCACTGTCCCAAACTTCCATGCAATGTTGAAGAGGCGTGTCAGCCAAGACAGCCCCTCCACACCCAGACCTTTCAGCATTTCTGGACGGATCTCATCAATCCTTGGGCTTTGCCACTGTGGAGTTGTTTGACTACCTCAGTGACTTCCACCAGGGAAATTGATGACAATCCCCCATCATCCTCTAGCTCTGCCTCTGATATAGAGGGCATAGTAGTTGGATTCAGGAGTTCCTCAAAGTGCTCCTTCCACCGCCCTATTACCTCCTCAGTTGAGGTCAACAAAGTCCCACCCTTACTGTATACATGGTACCACGCTTCCCCCTTCTGAGGTGGCGGACGGTTTTCCAGAAGCACTTTGGTGCCGACCGAAAGTCCTTCTCCATGTCTTCTCTGAACTTTTCCCACACCCACTAATAACTTCCATACTTTATAAATATCAGGGCTCCCTCAATTAATCCTATATACATATAAACATTCTTTACTTGAAGTAGATTATTTTATGCAAAGTAGATATATACAGTATCTCACATAAGTGAGAACACCTTGAAGTGAAAATGTCCAAATTGGGCCTCCCTGGTGTCATGTGACTTGTTAGTGTTACAAGGTCTCAGGTGTAAATGGGGAACAGGTATGATAAATTTGGTGTTATTGCTCTCACTCCCTCATCCTGTTCACTGGAAGTTCAACATGCCATCACATGGCAAAGAACTCTCTGAGGATCTGATAAAAGGATTGTTGCTCTACATAAAGATTGCCTAGGCTATAAGAAAATTGCCAAGATCCTAAAACTGAGCTGAAGAACAGTAGCCAAAAACATACAGCAGTTTAACAGAACAGGTTCCACTCAGAACAGGCTTTGCCATGGTTGACTAAAGAAGTTCAGTGCACATGCTCAGAGTCATATTCAGAGGTTGTCTTTGGGAACTAGATGTATGAGTGCTTCCAGCATTGCTGCAGAGGTTGAAGCGGTTGGGGGCAGCCTGTCAGTGCTCAGACCATACGCCGCACACTGCATCAAATTGGTCTGCATGGAACCCTCCTCTGAAGATGATGCACAAGAAAGCCCACAAAAAGTTTGCTGAAGACAAGCTGACTAAGCACATGTATTACTGGAACCAGGTCCTGTGGTCTGATGAGACCAAGATAAACTTATTTGGTTCAGATGGTGTCAAGCATGTGTGGTGGCAACCAGATGAGGAGTACAAAGACAAGTGTGTCTTGCTGACAGTCAAGCATGGGGTTGGGAGTGTCATGGTCTGGGCCTGCATGATTGCTGGTGACACTGGGGAGCTATAGTTAATTGAGGGAGCCAAGAATGCCAACATGTACTGTGACATACTGAAGCAGAGCATGATTCCCTCCTTTCGAAGGCTGGGCCACAGGGCAGTATTCCAACATGATATCGACCACAAACACACCTCCAAGATGACCACTGCCTTGCTAAAAAAGCTGAGGGTAAAGGTGATGGACTGCCCAAGAAAATATTCACTGTATGCCTTTTTAACATAGTGAATGCAACTTCAAAACGTAAAATGTTTTTTAAGGCTCAAATTTCAAAATATTGTAAAATTGCATTAAAACATGAATATAAATGTGTTTATTTGAATGTTCAATTATAATGGACTGGTTTTAAGTATTGTGTTACTTTCTGTCATAGGCTCTTGATGCAGGATGTGCAACATTCTGGTGTATTTGAGGGACCATCAAAGGAGCTTCTGTTCACTTACCATCAGGGCCAGGAACAGAAGTACTTCAAGATTGGGAAATGTGTTGGCTGGTCAATCATCCATGGGGGGCCTGGTTTGAGAGCCCTTGACAAAACCCTGTTTGCCTGTATATGTGGGCAAAACCCATCCTTTAAGGATTGCAAGTGGGAAAATCTTAATGAAGATGTCCAGAACAAAATCAAGAAAGTAATCTGCAACCAGTACAAAATGTGATTCATAGTGCATTAACACAGACTTCTAAAGCAAGCACAATGGTGCAATTTAACTGATTTGTTCAGAAACCCAGACGAGCATACCCGTCTGATATTGATTGTTTTGTGAAAATATGCACTATGAAACAGCTCCCAGTGATGTATAAAGTAAAACATCAACATTCGTGTCACCATCAGGATCAAAATGCTTTCTTTGAGTTGGAACATGCAAATAAATGTTTAGAACTATGTTCTGTAGCACTGAAACATAGAAGTTGGTCTGATTGGTCAAAAGTTTAGAATTGCATTAAACAAGTATCATCAACAGATTCTCGCCTGCAAAAACGATGAAGTGTTTGCGACCTTGCTCCAGGCAGACAACCTAGGCAACTGGTTAGCTGAGTGTGGTGTCTACATGTCAAAGAGGGAGGACATCCCTAACATTGTTGCATATATATGCAAACATTACGTGTTCCTAAGGTACAATAACATGTCACAACACATTGTTTTAGTTCACTCAGGAATTTTTAAGATGACTTTGCAGAGAATTAAGAAATAATGTCCAGTAGTTCAGTAATAATTAGGGGTCCAAGCCCGAAGGGCATGGGAATTGTTGTTGCAAAGCAACCGGTTCACAGCTCCAGCAGGGCTGTGGAACCCTATTGTTTTCCTAAGGTTTCGTATTCTTCTTATTCTTCCTCTAAAACCGATACTAGAGCCTAAACCGTACATGATCGTGGGGGTGCCATTTTCAGGACTGGTCCAGATCACCGCAAGGACCTCAGAATTCCACCACTAGGTGCCGCTATAGCAGAAAAGACGTATTTGCCCTTATAACTCCCAAACCGTACATCGCACATAGAAGATACACATATCTACACATTTTCTGAGTTCAGCTGAATCTTCTGACATACGCCACGCCCATTTCCGCCAGTACTTTTATGCATGAAAAATTGTAATTTGTCGTAAACCTACTTTTTCTAACTCCTCCTAGACCGTGTTTCCGATCTCCACGAAATTTGGTATGTATAATCACCAGACTGACGTGAAAAAGATTTATCAAAATAATATTTATCGAATGAAAATTGCGTAAATTGCGCAAAAATAAATTTGTGTCACTAGCTACTTAAGTATAAACTTTGCCATATCTTGGCCAAAAAAACAGCTATCATTGTAAAACTTTAGATTCTTGTTTGACATGACCATCTGAGGCTCCCCAACAAATTTTATGAAAATTAACTTGGGAGTGCTATAACAATGAAAAGTTTATATCTCATCAACGGCTCATTCGATGTTTACCTATTTTTAAGGCTACCATCTAGGGCCACTCTTGAGGCGAACCCTACAGTGGGGTACTGATTCATCAAAAGGGGCGTGGCCTATGGGACCCAGTTTTGTATCCATCCCTTGTACTAATGTGAGTAACTTCAAATTTACAGTGTAGATGTACAATGGTTATTGGACCTCACATACCAAAAATTACACATGTGGACCACTAGGTGGCGCTATAATGGTGAGAAAAATGTTTTGTGCCCATAACTCCCACATTACACATTGCACAATATAAATCCTTATATCCATGTGTACCTTGAACTAAGCTGAATCTGATGATATAGGACATGCCCATTTTTGATAAGATTTTTCACAATATCGCGCAATGCGCAAACCAACTTTTTTGAACTCGTCCTAGACCGTGCAACCGATCTGCACGAAACTTGGTACCTAGCATCTCCAGACAGACCTGACCAAAAGTTATCAAAATAATTTTGTTACTATGCGCAATTGATAAACAAAAATATTTTTGTAGCTAGCTATGCTTCCAAGTCAAATGCTATCTTCAAAAAACCTGAGATTGTTGTTCAATGTCCCACTGCGTTGTTCGGTACCAAATTTGGTGAAGATCGGCCATTAGGGGGCGCTTTAATTAACATTTATGTGTTTAGGCTAATTTTAGGATTTACTACTTACATTAATGCGAGTAACTTTAAATTTACAGTGTAGATGTGCAATGGCTACTGGAACTCACATTAAAAAAATTACATATGTGGGCCACTACTTTTTTTACTTGTCCCGGACAAGTCTTAATATCAAGCCCTGCATACACACATACACACATACACACATACATATATTCACACATACACACATTCACACATTCACACATCCACCCACACACACATACATATATTCACACATACACACATACACACATTCATACATCCACCCACACACATCCACAAATACATACATATACATATTTATATGTTAATGTTTGACTTCAATTACCTTATTGTGTTTTACACGGCATGACAACTCTTTCATGCAATGCTTGTTCACACAATTGTACTCAATGAAAAAAACTGTAGTCCAGTGTACTAACAAGTACAAAAAAAAACATTCACAAAACAACTCAACTCTTTCCTAATGTTTCAGTTTTGACGTGTATGCTTTCGAATGCAACATTGCTTACAGTCCAGGAAATATGAAATAACAAATCTATATTAATGTGGTTACAGAGATTGTATCACCTGGCCAAATTGAGGCGTACTGAATGTGTTTTCTTCATAGAGGAATCTGTGGAGGACCTAGGAGTGTTATGGCCTTCAGACAAACAGGGCATCATTAATGTTATAATACTACATTGTCAGCAGCTACAATCACTACAACATGTTCTGCTTCCTAACAGCAGAAATGCTACTGATCATCTTTCCAGTCTTGACAAAAACATTTTCACCTAATAGCACAGCCTTTTATACACTCACCTAAAGGATTATTAGGAACACCATACTAATACTGTGTTTGACCCTCTTTCGCCTTCAGAACTGCCTTAATTGGCATTGATTCAACAAGGTGCAGAAAGCATTCTTAAGAAAAGTTGTCCCATACTGATAGGATAGCATCTTGCAGTTGATGGAGATTTGTGGCCACGAAGCTCCCGTTCCACCACATCCCAAAGATGCTCTATTGGGTTGAGATCTGGTGAATGTGGGGGCCATTTTAGTACAGTGAACTCATTATCATGTTCAAGAAACCAATTTGAAATGATTCGAGCTTTGTGACATGGTGCATTATCATGCTGGAAGTAGCCGTCAGAGGATGGGAAAATGGTGGCCATAAAGGGATGGACATTGTCAGAAACAATGCTCAGGTAGGCTGTGGCATTTAAACAATTCCCAACTGGCACTAAGGAGCCTAAAGTGTGCCAAGAAAACATCCCCCAAACCATTACACCACCACCACCCGCCTGCACAGTGGTAACAAGTCATTATGGATCTATGTTCTCATTCTGTTTATGCCAAATTCTGACTCTACCATCTGAATGTCTCAACAGAAATCGAGACTCATCAGACCAGGCAACATTTTTCCAGTTTTCAACTGTCCAATTTTGGTGTGCTCTTGCAAATTGTAGCCTCTTTTTCCTATTTTTAGTAGAGATGGGTGGTACCCGGTGGGGTCTTTTGCTGTTGTAACCCATCCGCCTCAAGGTCGTGCATGTTGTGGCTTCACAAATGCTTTGGTGCATACCTCGAATGTAACGAGTGGTTATTTCAGTCAAGTTGCCCTTTTATCAGGTTGAAGCAGTCGGCCCATTCTCCTCTGACCTCTAGCATCAACAAGGCATTTTTGCTGCCCACAGGACTGCTGCATACTGGATGTTTTTCCTTTTTCACACAATTATTTGTAAACCCTAGAAATGGTTGTGCGTGAAAATCCCAGTAACTGAGCAGATTGTGAAATACTCAGACCTGCCCGTCTTGCACCAACAACCATACCATGCTTAAAATTGCTTAAATCACCTTTCTTTCCTATTCTGACATTCACAGTTTGGAGTTCAGGGGATTGTCTTGACCAGGACCACACACCTAAATGCATTGAAGCAACTGCCCTGTGATTGGTTGTGTAGATCATTACACTAAGGAGAAATTGAACGGGTGTTCCTAATAATCCTTTAGGTGAGTGTATGTTTGTGTGCAACTTGGGAACTGTAAAATTGGATGTAGTGGGACTATAAATACATAATTTTAAAACTCTTCAGTATTACAGTGAAAAAGTGGAAAAGCAGCAGCTCAGGTTGTATTTGAACAAAACTGACAAAGCAGTTTTCTCCCATTAAAAGCCCCCTGAACAACCCTCTATCTTGCAGATGTGATCCAGAAAACTCTCAAAAACATTTAGAAATCAGACAAAACTGAAGACTTCAACAATGCTAGGATCACAAATTGGTTTTTGTTTCTCAACATTTAAAAGTAGTTCACTTTAAGTTTTTTAATTTTTTTTTACTTAATTCCTTCCATGCTCACAAAATATTCAGTGATACAGTAAAATCCCCCTTATTATTCTTCATACAGTTCTTCATACAGCTACATTTTAAGTCTTATTAAAAGCTAAAGCTACAATTAGCCTTGTGGGAAATGTTAGACTCAAATTAAAACTCACCACTTCCTTCCTACAGTCTGGCTACTGGGGTCCTGAAGTGCATAGCTGGCTAAAACACAAGAGTGCTGAACAAATACAGACCTTACTTTTAACTGTACACTTTAGAAAGGTAAGTTTATCCATTTTAACATGGACTTTTCACTCTTTCTGCTTGAAATTCATCCCTCAAACTGTTTTTCCTTTTGTTTATTTACAATGATTATAAAAATGTGTCAAAGAATGTTATAAAACCCTCCAAAAAACACATTTTTATTTTTCATGTGTGATTTCAGCATTCCTGTAATTCTTTTGATTATTGTTTTGGTTAATTTATGTAATGTTTTTTTACGCTCAGTGCAATTTGAAAGGTGATTTCTGGTTGAACAAATTTGCTCAAGCAATTGAGAAATAAATATGTACACTAGCCTTCAAAAGTCTGGATTCACCCAGAAAGGTTCATGTTTTTGATTAAAATATCCTCTACATTACTAGCATGGCAAATGTCTATAACTGTTTGTAATGACTGAAATAATTATTCACATACAACAGCATAATTTCTGATCAATTTAATGGAAAAAATAAATTTATTAATGCTAGTGTACTTCCTGTCTTTAATTAGAAAAAAGTTTTTGTCTAAAATGTTCAGGTTAGGCATTAAGAGTTAGGATTGGGGTTAGGGTATGATTTACTTTTGGTGATTACATTTTAGGGTTATGTTTAAAAAATGTGTGTGTGACACCTTTGTGCCGTCATTTTTTACTCAGTGTTCCTGACTACTCATAAGGCTATTACATTTTTACAAACCTAATAATACATCAATTGAACACAGTTTACTGTATCTCGCTTATTGATCTGTAAAACTCCACTAGCATTGCATTGACCAAGGCTGGTGAGGATAGCTGTATGTTGGTGGTCTTTGCCCCCTTTTTCATCTGCTGAAGTCATGGCTTCTAAATGGATGGTTATTATCTTCTCTATGCTCTGGTGCTTGGTAAGTGTCCCATTCCCTCAGTAATTTAACACAATAGCTATACACAGATCAGCCATAACATTATGACCACCTGACTAATTTTGTGTTCTGACACCTTTCTATCAAAACCAGCATTAACTAAAATCCTTACGCTTGTCACAGATGGTAGGTTTATCATTACGATCAGAAATCATAGATTACGTACGGATCAAGGATGCATTCAAATGTGAGATTGCAGGGTACGCTTTTAGCGAGTGCTCAACGGATATAAAAGAGAAGCCTACGTGCTCTTTAACAGTGGCACGGGACACTGACAGCTAACTACAAATACATTGACATACGCATAACTTCCAAACTAAAAGGACTCACTTTTCACAACAACCATTTATGCTCCTGGACAGACTTCTACTCCGACGTAACACACATGACAATATAATAATGATTTGCGCCACTCTCTACACCATTGCACACTAAATAGGGTTGAAAGGAGACCGGCTGAAAGCGTTTACTAATTAGACCAGTCTCAATCAACCCGAATCATGCAACAGTGGAGCAGGGAGAGGCGCACACTTACCCATAACATATATCCCCTAATTACCCCATCTATACAAAACAACATAATCAACAGTACCTTTATGTACTGGCCATAACACAGAGGCTTATGCCACAAATCCTGAACCCAGTCCCAGGACTCGTGACAATGCTTGCATATTTTTCCTGCTTCTTCATTTTGTCCTCAAAGTTGATGTGTTAGAAGCAGAAAAAATTGGCATCTTTGACAAGGGCCAAATTGTGATGGCTAGACGATTGGGTGAGAGCATCTCCAAAATTGCAGCTCTCTTCTGGGGATTTATCTGTCTGCAGTGGTCAGTACAGTACAGTAAGGGGTCTAAGGAAGGAAAAGCGTTGAACTGGTGACAGAGCCAAGGCTCATTGATGCACGTGGGGAGTGATTGATGGCCTGTGTGGTCTGATCCATCAGACGAGCTACTGTAGCTCAAATTGCAGAAAAAGTTAATGTTGGTTCTGATAGAAAGGTGTCTGAACACACTTCATCATAGTTTGTTGCATATGGGGCTGCTGTTTTGTAGGCAAAAGGGGGACCTACATAATATTATGCAGGTGGATAGTTCTGCGTCGCGTAGTGGGCTAAATTGTTGCATTGCAGGAAGGTCTATGTCATGATAGTCAGCGGCTCAACCCTGACTATGAGTTCTCTGGCTTTCCCCAGACCTCCAGAATGAAACAGTGCAAATTGGCATAGCACTTTTCGTGATATGGGATAGATAAGCTGAATCATCAACCTTGCTACGTCGCTCTCATGGGCCTCCTTGAGTGCCTGCAAATTCAATCACGGATTCTTGGTGAGCGTAATCATCTTGTGCATGATATGACTAAAGGCTTCCGTGTTGGATGAGCAGTGTGAAAAACAATCAGCGGCTCAGCGACATATGTTGGGATGAAACCCTCGCCATCCCGCATCTGTCCAAGGTGTTGTGGAGCTGCCAACAAGGCAGGATCAGTGGGAATTAGGAGGGGAGAAAAATTGAGGAAAATAACAAATAATATAAGTTAAGTCATAATGATATGGCTGATCGGTGTATGTACAGTACTCTATATACTGTACTGTGAGTACAATATAAACAGTTGTATTTCTGTGGTGTCATATAGTGCATCTGGAAAGTATTCACAGCGCTTCACTTTTTCCACATTTTGTTGTTACACCCTTATTCCAAAATGGATTAACTTCATTATTTCCCTCAAAACTCTTACCAACAATAACCCATAATGACAATATGAAAGAAGTGTGTTTGAAATCTTAGCAAATTTATTAAAAATAAAAAAAACGAAAAAGCACATGTACATAAGTATTCCCAGTCTTTGCCATGACACTGAAAATTGAACTCAGGTTCATCCTGTTTCCACTGATCATCCTTGAGATTGTCCCACCCAGCCCAGTGTGGACTGGCGTACATGAACTGAGACATGGACTCATTTATATATTGCTTAGTTATTTGTATATATGCTGTTTAGTTCGGGTTATTCTTTAATATATTCAATGCATTGCATGGTGTTTTAGTTTCCTTTAAAATTACATGTAATATCCCTTAGTTAGGTTAGCTTTCTATATATAAGCAGCCCAGACTAGAGAGAGGTGTCAGGCATTGAAAGAAGTTACGTTGGTATGCTTTACGTTCCGTTTGTTTAAGGAGACGTTGAGAGCTTTACTGCTTTATGTGAGTAGTGAAAAGAGTATAGTTATGCTTGAGTTATTTATGCGTACGCTCTGTACATTTGTAAATAAGCCATTCAGTGTCCGTGCCACTGCGTTAAGAGCACGTAGGCTATAAGTGTATATTCATTGTGCAACTCGCATTCCATTTCACCTGCAACCTCTGTAAGTTCCTAAGATTGTCATTAAAATATAAAACGGAGATCAACTAGATCTACTGCCTCCAGTCTTCCTCCCTTTCCACCATACACCATCTAGTCGTGACGGAGATGTTTCCACCACCTGACTAGAGTCCACATGTGGTAGATTCAGTTGATTGAACATGATTTGGAAAGGCACACAGCTTAGTATATATAGGGTTCTACAGTTAACAGTGCATGTCACAGCACAAACCAAGCCATGAAGTCCAAGGAATTTTCAGGCAGGATTGAATCGAGGCACAGATCTGGGGAAGGTTACAGAAACATATCTGCAGCATTTAAGGTCCCAATGAGCACAGCGGCCTCCATCATCCATGCATGGAAGAGGTTTGGAACCACCAGGACTTTTCCTAGAGCTGGCCCCACCGCCAAACTGAGCGATTGGGGGAGAAGGGTCTTAGTCAGGGAGGTGACCAAGAACCCAATGGTCACTCTGACAGAGCTCCAGCCTTTCTTTGTGGAGAGAGGAGAATCTTCTAGAAGAACAACCATCTCTGCAGCACTCCACCAATCAGTCCTGTATGGCAGAGTGGCCAGATGGAAGCCACTCCTCATTTAAAGGCACGAGAGCCCGCCTGGAGTTTTTCAAACGGCACCTGAAGGACTCTCAGACCATGAGAGACAAAAAGCTCTTGTCTGATGAAACAAAGATTGAAATGATTGGCAAGCATCATGTCTGGATGAAACCAGGTAATGCTCATCATCTAGCCAATACCATTCCTACAGTGAAGCATACAGCTGGCAGGATGATGCTATGGGCATGTTTTTCAGCGGCAGGAAGTGGAGACTAGTCAGGATCGGGGAAAGATGAATGTAGCAATGTACAGAGACATCCTTGCTGAAAACCTGCTCCAGAGTGCTCTGGACCTCAGACTGGGGTGAAGCGTCATCTTCCAACAGGACAATGGCCCTCATTTATGAAACGTGCGTACGACCTAAAACAGGCGTACAACGGGCGTACTGCGATTCTTACGCAAAGCAAGGGATTTATCAATTTGAACGTGATCGTAGGCTGCGATAAAATCTCACGTCTGGTCTGACTTCGTGTACGCAAATTCTATAGTGTGACTAGCCGTGTTCATGGTATAACCACCTTGTTCAGTGAATTGTTGAACCAGCGATCATTGATGAATGTGTCTGCATAGCAACTACCCCATATTG
>JACXGM010027093.1:0-14625 GCA_016801145.1 Umbra pygmaea
TTTAGAGTTAAGAGCTCTGACATTCCTTCATCCTCCAGTTCTTCTAATTCTGTTCTTTCCAAGTATGTCTTAATCAGTGAAATTAGTACAGAGCGACTCTTACCAAACACTCTCTCCCGTTTCAATTCTGTTGTACACAAAACATCACAGACATCAACTAAGTTGTCCCTTGTCAGTGTGTATAATGCCCCTATTACTTTAAGCATCAAGTCCTCAATCACTAAACAATCCATCTCTGAATCTGTGGTCAATGAGAGTGTAAGCAGAACCTGCTCCTGAGTGGACTTCGCAGCTCTCCTGGTTTCTGTAATTCACCTCAGATTGCATGCACTCCTCCCTCTGAGCAAACTGAACTGCTACACTGTCACTAACAGTGGTTGGTTTTGAGGTGGGATGATGGTTGGAACATCTATCTTCTAGGAGAGACGACCCTTACAACACCCACATCTCAGCAGTGCCTCCAAATGTTGTACCCCTGAAAGAGGGGGATATGAAAAACATACACACGGAGATAAGATGTTGTTCGCTTCCAGTCAGTGTATTGAATTAAACATATAACTTATCACTTTTTTTTGTTACATATTCATTTTTCCTTACACAGGGATACACAGTATTTCTAACTACTTAAAACATTATACAATTCATATTCAATAAAAAAAAACATGTATGTACAATTCATATTAATTTCTCCCTCACATATTAGCATCTTCCATTCTCTCACTCAAGGTTACAACAAGCGCACGCGCTTCGCGCCGTTCCTCTCACAGGGATACAGTACACTCTTTATACAGTATTTATAATTACTCAAAACATATATACAATTTGTATTCATTAAATTAAACACATGTATGTACAATCCATATTAATTTCTCTCTCACAAATTATCTTTTTTAATTCTCTCACTTAAGAATACACAAACGCACGCGCTTCGCGCCGTACAGTACCTACACTGTTTATACAGTATTTCTAATTACTCAAAACATATATACAATTTGTATTCAATTATTTATTAAGCTTTGTTTAATTTACACATATAATACACATACTGCCACCCATTAGAATACACCACCCTTGTAACTACACGGACAACTTATGTTACATTACATTCATACCTGAAAGGGGGAGATATGAAAAACATACACACGGAGATAAGATGTTGTTCGCTTCCAGTCAGTGTATTGAATGACCGGCTAGCTCTGCACCCCCTATAGGTTCTCCGAGGCATAAATAATCAATTTTGGAATAACAGACACAACAAGTAGAACACAGATGATAAAATAAACTTTAGATTGCCTTTTAACAAGAAATATTACATTTCATTGAATTCCATTTAATTAATCCCATTTTTCTAATTTTGTTTTCCTTAAAACTTTGACTCTATTACACAAGTCTCATTCAAATTGACCACTAGTGGGTGCTTTAAATGTATAATAACTGCACATGGAATGACATAAATCAAGCTATAGATCATAAAATGATAACATATGTTTTATAACAATGTTGAACCATGTGTGAAATTACTTTGAAGTCGCTATTGAGAAAAAAGGGTTGAACCCGCACATCGCCGCTTTAAGCTATATTTAGTATTATTATTTGTTGTCTGCCACGCCGGCTGAAATTCCCGTGAGCTGGAATGAGCTAGAAACATGAAACTTGGGGGAATAACTGGAAATGGTGTGCATGTGCTTCCATAGAAATATGAACCCAATCGGCCACATGGTGGCGCTGTAATTAAGGCTTCAAAATGTAAACTTTGAAAGGCCACGCCCCTCACACCATAAGTCCGATTGACTTGAGAAATCTCACACAGGTGCAGCTCAGTGTGCCCTACAAAAAAGCCTCAAGGACCATTAAGGTCCGCCTACAAAAACATTCCGCCATTTTGAATTTTTTGAAAAACACATTTTTGACATCTCCTCCTAAACCGTAGCTCCGATTGCCACCAAAATTTCAGTGAATCATCATTGGACCAAGTTTATTAAAAATAACATAAAGCATGTTGATATCTCAATTACTTTTCAAGTTATTGACCAATGAACCTTAAAAAGGGGTGTGGCTATGGACATTAATGAACACAAATGAACAACTGTAAGTCCAATCATCACAAAACTCACAGGATATTTTCAGATAAATGCCCCAGACATACCTAGACAGTTTCATATACATGCACCTCCAGGGGGCACTACAAGCGCAAGATAGGTGAGTAGCAATACACAAATTGTACTATTAATTGCATATTCATTCTCCAATCATGAAATATCTCTCAGGACATGTCCTCTTAAGTAACTGAACCATGCCCTGCAAGTTTTAATCAAATTGACCACTTGGGGGCGCTTTAAATGTATAATAACTACACGTGGAATGACACAAATCAAGCTATAGATCATAAAATGTTTGTCCAATTCTTACAAAACTTGCAGGATATGTTTATAACAATTTTGAACCACAGGTGTGAAATATTCCGCCATTTTGAATATTTAGAAAAAAAACATTATTGACATTCTTCTACACCATACCTCAGATTGCCACCAAATTTTCAGTAAATCATCATTGGATCAAGCTTATTAATAGTTGAATAAAGCATGTCAATATCCTAATTACTTTTCAAGTTATTAACCAATGAACTTCAAAAGGGGTGTGGCTCTGGACATAAATGAACACAAATCAGCAACCGTAGGGCCAATTGTCACAAAACTCACAGGATATGTTCAGATAAGTGCCCCAGATATACCCAGACAGTTTCATATACATGCGTCACTAGGAGACGCTACAAGCACAAAATAGGTCAGTAGCGTTACACAGATTGTACTATTAATCGTATTATCAATCACCAATAATGGCAAATCTCTTAGGGTATATCATCATAAGTACCTTGAACCGAGCCCTGCATTTCTAATTCAAATTGACCACTAGGGGGTGCTTTTATCTTCTCCTACACTGTAGCTTCGATTGCCACCACATTTTCTGTGAATCATTATTGGATCAAGCTTATTTGACGTTGAACAAAACATGTCAATCTCAATTACATTTTAAGTTATTGACAAATGAACTTTGAAAGGGGAGTGGCTCTCGATATAAATGAATACAAATCAGCAACCGTAAGGCTAATCATCACAAAACTCACTGGATGTGTTCAGATAAGTTCCTAACATATACCCAGACAGTTTCATATACCTTGACCACTAAGGGGCGCTACAAGCGCAAGATAGGTGAATGCAATACACAAATGTTACTAGTAATTGTATATTCATTTTCCAATAATGACAAATCTCTTAATAAGTAACTGAACCACACCATGCAAGTCTCATTCAAATTGACCACTAGGGGGCACTTTAAATGTATAATAACTGCACGTGGAATGACATAAATCAAGCTATAGATCATAAAAATGATAGCATATACTTTTTTAACAATGTTGAACCTTCTGTGAAATTACTTTCAAGTCGCTATTACAAAAAAAGGGTTGAACCCACAAATCGCCGCTTGTGGTTATATTTATTGTTATTATTTGCTGTCTGCCACGCCGGCTGAAATTCCCGTGAGCTGGAATGAGCTAGAAACATGAAACTTGGGGGAATAACTGGAAATGGTGTGCATGTGCTTCCATAGAAATATGAACGCAATCGACCACATGGTGGCGCTGTAATTAAGGCTTCAAAATGTAAACTTTAAAAGGCCACGCCCCTCACACTGTAAGTCCGATTGACTTGAAATTTCTCACACAGGTGCAACTCAGTGTGCTCTACAAAAAAGCCTCAAGGACCATTAAGGTCCGCCTACAAAAATTTTCCGCCATTTTGAATTTTTTGAAAAACACATTTTTGACATCTCCTCCTAAACCGTAGCTCCGATTGACACCAAGATTTCAGTGAATCATCATTGGACCAAGTTTATTAAAAATAAGATAAACCATGTTGATATCTCAATTACTTTTCAAGTTATTGACCAATGAACTTCGAAAGGGGTGTGGCTCTGGACATTAATGAACGCAAATGAGCAATTGTAAGTCCAATCATCACAAAACTCACAGGATATGTTCAGATAAATGCCCCAGACATACCCAGACATACATACATGCACCTCCAGGGGGCGCTACAAGCGCAAGATAGGTGAGTAGCAATACACAAATTGTACTATTAATTGCATATATTTATTCTCCAATCATGAAATATCTCTCAGGACATGTCCTCAAAAGTAACTGAACCATGCCCTGCAAGTTTTAATCAAATTGACCACTTGGAACTACACGTGGAATGAAACAAATCAAGTTATAGATCATAAAATTGTAGGATATGTTTTATAACAATGTTGAACCACAGGTGTGAAATATTCCACCATTTTGAATATTTAGAAAAAAAACCATTATTGACATTCTTCTACACCATAGCTCCGATTGCCACCAAATTTTCAGTTAATCATCATTGGATCAAGCTTATTAATAGTTGAATAAAGCATGTCAATATCCTAATTACTTTTCAAGTTATTGACCAATGAACTTCAAAAGGGGTGTGGCTCTGGAGATAAATGAACACAAATCAGCAACCATAGTGCCAATTGTCACAAAACTCACAGGATATGTTCAGATAAGTGCCCAGGATATACCCAGACAGTTTCATATACATGCATCTCTAGGTGGCGCTACAAGCACAAAATAGGTCAGTAGCATTACACAGATTGTACTATTAATCATATATATTCAATCGCCAATAATGGCAAATCTCTCAGGATATATCATCATAAGTACCTGAACCGCGCTTCTCCTACACTGTAGCTCCGATTGCCACCACATTTTCAGTGAATCATTATTGGATCAAGCTTATTTGAATTTGAACAAAACATGTCAATCTCAATTACATTTTAAGTTATTGACCAATGAACTTTGAAAGGAGAGTGGCTCTCTACATAAATGAATACAAATCAGCAACCGTACGGCTAATCATCACAAAACGTACTGGATGTGTTCAGATAATTTCCTAACATATACCCAGACAGTTTCATATACCTTGAACACTAAGGGGCGCTACAAGCGCAAGATAAGTGAGTGCCAATACAAAAATGTTACTAGTAATTGCATATTCATTCTCCAACCATGACAAATCTCTTAATAAGTAACTGAACCACACCCTGCATGTCTCATTCAAATTGACCACTAGGGGGCACTTTAAATGTATAATAACTGTACGTGGCATGACATAAATCAAGCTATAGATCATAAAAATGATAGCATTTGTTTTATAACAATGTTGAGCCTTGTGTGAAATTACTTTGTAGTCACTATTTAGAAAAAAGGGTTGAACCCGCACATCGCCGCATGCGGCTATATTTATTATTATTAGTTGTTGTCTGCCACGCCGGCTGAAATTCCCGTGAGCTGGAATGAGCTAGAAACATGAAACTTGGGGGAATAACTGGAAATGGTGTGCAGGTGCTTCCATAGAAATATGAACCCAATTGGCCACATTGTGGCGCTATAATTAAGGCTTCAAAATGTAAAATTTGAAAAGCCATGCCCCTCACACCATAAGTCTGATTGACTTGAAATTTATCACACAGGTGCTGCTCAATGTGCTCTACAAAAAAGCCTCAAGGACCATTAATGTCCGCCTAGAAATATTTTCCGCCATTTTGAATTTTTTGAAAAACACATTTTTGACATCTCTTCCTAGACCGTAGCTATTTTTTAGTTATGTAATGATTGGCCACCAACATTTTCAGTGAAACATCATAGGACAGAACTAATTATAAGTTGAATAAAACATGTCAATATCTCAATTACTTTTCAAGTTATTGACCAATGAAATTCCAAAGGGGCGTGACTCTGGACATAAATTAACATAAATCAGCAACCTTAGGGCCAATCATGACAAAACTTAAAGGATATGTTCCAATAAGTGCCTCAGATATACCCAGACAGTTTCATATACATATGCCACTAGGGGGCGCTACAAGCGCAAGATAGGTGAGTGGCATTACACTAATTTTACTATTAATCACATTTTCGTTCTCCAATCATGTCTCAGGATATATTGTCATAAGTAACTGAACCACGCCCTACAAGTCTAGTTCAAATTGACTACTAGGTGGCACTTTCATCTCCGCCTACACCGTAGCTCTGATTGTCACCACATTTTCTGTGAATCATCATTGAATAAAGCTTATTGAAAGTTGAACAGAACATGTCAATCTCAATTACTTTTCAATTTATTGACCAATGAACTTTGAAAGGGGTTTGGCTCTGGACATAAATAAACACAAATCAGCAACCGTAGGGCCAATCTTCACAAAACTCACAGGATATGTTCAGATAAGTGCCCCGGATATACCCAGACCGTTTCATATACTTACACTACTAGGGGGCGCTACAAGCACAAGATAGGTGAGTGGCATTCCATAAATTTTACTATTCGCATATTCATTCTCCAATGAGGACAAATCTCTCAGGATATGTCCTCATAAGTAACTGAACCATGCCCTACATGTCTCATTCAAATTGAGCACTAGGGGGCACTTTAAATGCATAATAACTACACGTGAAATGACACAAATCAAGCTATCGATCATAAAATGTTTGTCCAATCATTAGAAAACTTACAGGATATATTTTATAACAATCTTTAACAGCATGTGAATTTACTTTGAAGTCTTTATTGTGAAAAGGGTTGAACCCGCAAATCGCAGCTTGCGGCTATATTATTTATTTTGTGTTTATAATAGTAATAATAAAGAGTGTTATTTTCCCTGGTGCTGGCAATTTTTGAGATCTCGCCTAGGGTGCCAAATTGGCCAGAAACGCCCCTGCATCATATTTACAGTGAGGGTGGGATAAGTTTGTGAACCCAAAGGTTAATTATAAGAAATCCAGGTAATTCCAAAGGGTTCACATACTTTTCCTTCCCACTGTGTTTTCACAAACACCTATTAAATTACTCAAATGTGAACAGATTTAAAAGTGAAGGCGTTACAGCCCCGACATTACCTGCATACTGGACCCCTCAAAAAGTTGCACTGCTCAGGTAAAGATGGTAATCCAACTCTGGCCACAATTATCTGTGTAGTCCTTCCCTTCACCGGGCCTGATAGTGTGGTGATACCCGGATCTGAACATGAGGCTCAGCAGCTTATTGAGAGATTTCTACCATGTCAGGAACACAGAGTGTGCATATATTGTCTATGGTGCTTTATTGAGTGATATCAGTTGTATCTGAAAATGTTTGTTCCTCATCTACATATAATTTGTATTCCAGTTTTGGGTGGGTGTCAACCGGCACATTTACAGCTTCAGTCATATTTTATTTTATATTTGCCTTTATTTTAGCAGGTAAGTTGACTGAGAAGCATATATGGCAACTTGGGAGCCATTGTGGTTAATAGCCTAGTAAAGTGAGTAATTAGAGTGTCACGGTTCCTCATTGTGTAGTGGAGAGAGAGACAGGCGCGAAGGGTTGCAATAATCCAATGACTTTTATTACGGACTCAGAGAAAACAAAACTGCCACGTGGGACTAAACTACATACATCTGAAACAAGTAGGACACGGAACACGTAACAGGATACATTGAACGACAAGAGACAAGACCAAACACTAAACCTAAATAAACTTACTAGCGAAGACAATGGAAAACACCTGGGCATGGAAATTAACTAAACCGTGATCTATTGGGTGAACAGAAACATGCGACAAGACATGGAAGTGAGGGGCGGGAACATAAACCCAAAACAAAACACACCGGGAGAAATCTCAAGACAAAACAAGGCAAGGCACAAAAGGGACACTAGGCGGAACCATACATCACACACTGGGAAGCAACTAAAAGGGAACATGAGAAACAGAACATTGAAACAGAACCACCGTGCATGCACTGAATACCAAAACAAAAGCAGACATATACACATGAGACATAACAGAACAAAACAAGGGAGTCCATATAACAGCCCATTTAGGGCTGGACGTTACATAGAGACAGAACGACGTTGTTTCAGGTGTTACACCAAAATCTGTGACCATCAGAAACTATGACCCCAGAGGGCGCTGCTACACCTTGTACTTGGGCTTCACTCAGTAGCATGTAAGTAAATACTGAAGGTATTCTTAATACTGTTGCTTGTTTAGCCCATATTTTAGATGGGCTAAACAGCAAGGTTTCAGAGTGGTTAAGGTCAAGGTTATAGTGGAGGCTAAATGCACGTAAACGCCGTTTACGCACCTCCCAAAATAAGGAAATACCATTTACCCACCTCAAAGTGCATTTACCCACCTCTAAATGCGTTTGCACCTCTAAATAGCGTTTATCCACTTTTAAATAGCCTATCGTTCCTAAGCCATTCTATATTAAGCTTATGCCGTTTTAGTTTAATATTGTTCATTATTAGTTTCATAGGTTATTAAACCTACAACGAAGTCTATCCATATTGCGCTACATTAAGGTATTGAGAATAAGAAGTCATCACAACACAGCGCCCCGCCCCCAGAGATCACGGCATCCTCCCCAGGGGTGTAGTGGAGGATAAACGCAGGTACAGTAAATGCCATTTTCCAACTTTTTAATTTGTGAAATAGGGTTTACTCACCTTTTAATTTAGTTACTTATCGTTTACCCACTTAATATTTAGTTCTCAGCATTTTTCAAAGCTGAAAACAATAATAGTCTTGTATGAGAAGCCGCCTAGGCCAAAATTGAATACCCTTGCACATTCATATATACTACTAATAAGCACTTGCACATACATATATACTTCACTTGCACATACATATATACTGGTACTAAATACTTGCACATACATGTACTTCACTTGCACATACATTTACATTGGTACTAAACACATACATATACACTCACCTAAAGGACTGTTAGGAACACCATACTAATACTGTTTGACCCCCTTTCGCCTTCAGAACTGCCTTAATTCTACGTGGCATTGATTCAACAAGGTGCTGAAAGCATTCTTTAGAAATGTTGGCCCATATTGATAGGATAGCATCTTGCAGTTGATGGAGATTTGTGGGATGCACATCCAGGGCACGAAGCTCCCTTTCCACCACATCCCAAAGATGCTCTATTGGGTTGAGATCTGGTGACTGTGGGGGCCATTTTAGTACAGTGAACTCATTGTCATGTTCAAGAAACCAATTTGAAATGATTCGAGCTTTGTGACATGGTGCATTATCCTGCTGGAAGTATCCATCAGAGGATGGGTACATGGTGGCCATAAAGGGATGGACATGGTCAGAAACAATGCTCAGGTAGGCCGTGGCATTTAAACGATGCCCAATTGGCACTTAGGGGCCTAAAGTGTGCCAAGAAAACATCCTCCAAACCATTACACCACCACCACCAGCCTGCACAGTGGTAACAAGGCATGATGGATCCATGTTCTCATTCTGTTTACACCAATTTCTGACTCTACCATCTGAATGTCTCAACAGAAATCGAGACTCATCAGACCAGGCAACATATTTCCAGTCTTCAACTGTCCAATTTTGGTGTGCTCTTGCAAATTGTAGCCTCTTTTTCCTATTTGTAGTGGAGATGAGTGGTACCCGGTGGGGTCTTCTGCTGTTGTAGCCCATCCGCCTCAAGGTTGTGCGTGTTGTGGCTTCACAAATGCTTTCCTGCATACCTCGTTGTAATGAGTGGTTATTTCAGTCAAAGTTGCCCTTCTATCAGCTTGAAGCAGTCGGCCCATTCTCCTCTGACCTCTAGCATCAACAAGGCAAATACTCAGACCAGCCTGTCTGGCACCAACAACCATGCCATACTCAAAATTGCTTAAATCACCTTTCCTTCCCATTCTGACATTCAGTTTGGAGTTCAGGAGATTGTCTTGACCAGGACCACACCCCGAAATGCATTTAAGCAACTGCCATGTGATTGGTTGAGTAGATCATTGCATTAAGGAGAAATGGAACAGGTGTTCCTAATAATCCTTTAGGTGAGTGTATGTCTTCGGTTTCATATGAGAAATTGAAAGCAACGTGCTTAATTAAAGGTTAAACAAAAAATAAATTCTTCCTACACCCTCAAAACAAATTTACTACTTGCACAGTTTGTAATACTTAAACACAGCTTTTTGGATATTACTGATATTAGGGACCAATGCAGGGCAGGTGATAATGTCTGATATGTACCTTCATTGAGGTGATAATGTCTGATATATTTCTCCATGTATTTGATCTAATTTATATAACGCATCAAGTTTGAGGACCAAATGAAGAAGCAGGAAAAATGGGCAAGCATAAGGATTTGAGCAACTTTGACAAGGGCCAAATTGTGATGGCTAGACGACTGGGTCAGAGCCTCTCCAAAACTGCAGCTCTGTGGGGTTGTCCGGTCTGCAGTGGTCAGTACCTATCAAAAGTGGTCCAAGGAAGGAAAAGAGCTGAACCGGTGAAAGACGTGCTGCTGTAGCTCAAATTGCTGAAAAAGTTGTGATGGTGTCAGGACACAGTGCATTGCAGTTTGTTGCCTATGGGGCTGCTGTTTGATGGCAAAAGGGGGCCCTACACAATATTAGGCAGGTGGTCATAATGGGGTGTGTGTGTGTGTGTCACTGCAACAGACATCTATTTCCTGTTTTTTATTGTATTTGCCAACCCCTTTTTTGCTGATTATATTGATATACTTTTCCCTGGTCAAGGTCTTTTTTTGGTTTCTGGATTTTCCATATATAAATGTGCTGTTGATGGATGTGTTTCAGAGCAAAGCCGGGGTACGGCCTGTTGTCAGGAGAGTATTCAAAACCAGCCCCTGATCCTGGAGAGGGTCCTGAAACTAGCGCTGAACCCAGAGTAAGTGCATATGGCTGTCACAGTGAGAGCTATATAATGGATACCTACTGTGGCATTTGTCTTCCTCAATCTGGAAGAATATTAGGGAAGTGAAAGCAATTGAGCAATAGAATTCTTGACGGTCTAGATGTCAATACTCATGATACAATGTTTTGGAGGTGATTGCTAACAAGGAGTTAACTTCAGCTTTGCTTCCCAGTTAGCCAAAGAAATAAGCAAGTCAGCAAATGTGGTTTAAATATAAATAAATATTTAGCAACAGTGCTTCCATTTGGAAACCTATCACAGTGTATTAACATCAAGAACCTACTTGAAAAATGGCCTAGGGTAATCTGCGTGGCGTGTGGGCTAAGTCGCTGCATTGGAGGGCATAATGGTCCGTATTTTGAGCCTGACTATGGGTTGTGACTTTCCCCAGGACCTCCTGCAAGACGCAGCGCAAATTGGCATAGAATTGCCTGGGATTTGGGTTGGATAAGTAAGATTATCTATCCTGCCACGTTGCTCTCCAGTGACTCCTTGTGTGCAGAACGGGCACCTGTAAATTAAATTGTGGAAGTATAGTCGGTGAACGTAATCATCCTGTGCATGATCTGACTAAAGGCGTCCGTGTTGGGTGAACATTGCAAAATATATCAGCGGTTGGGTGACTCCCAACGGTTTGGATGAACCATGTGAGCGCCCCTGGCCATCCCACAGATCTGTCCAAGGAGTTGCAGAGCTGCCTACAAGGCAGGAATAGAGAGGGAATTAGGGAGGCAAAGGAAAAAAAATCTTAATTTTTACCTTTGGTCTCTAGTTTACAGCAAGCATTTGCTAAGCACCTGAGACGTGATCATTTTTCATGTATTATCTGACGAAGGACTTTTGGTTTTTAGGGCGACCAGATTGGCATAGCACCACGCATGTTCAAAGCACTTGTTGGGAGGGGCCACCCGGAGTTCTCCACCAATCGGCAACAAGATGCCCAGGAGTTCTTATTGCACTTCATAAACATGGTTGAGGTAAAGATTGTTCCTGTGTCTTCACCCCAGCATTTTATATTCTGTAGTTTTCAGATGTTTCCCTCTTATTCTGTCCCATTTTGTTTAAGTAAGTCAATATTTATCAATCCTTAGAGGAACTGTCGTTCAGGGGAGAACCCATCGGAGGCCTTCCGTTTTCTGGTAGAGGAGAAGATTGTGTGTCAACAGTCACAGAAAGCAAAGTACACACAGAGGGTGGACTACATCCTCCAGCTACCCGTGCCCATGGACCAGGCCACCAATACAGGTGTGGGGCTCATGGGAAATGTAGTTAATTCAAAGCCACCTGTAATATATTACTATTAAAATAAGTTTATTAATAAATATCCCTGTCCATCAGAGGAGCTACAAGAGGCGGAGCGCAGGCGGGAGGAGGCAGAGTCATCAGGAGCCCCTCCCCCAGCGCCGGTTCGAGCCAAGATCCCGTTCAAGGCATGCATGGCAGCGCTAAGTGAGCCTGAGACGCTCACTGATTTCTGGAGCTCAGCAGTACAGGCCAAGACCACAGCTACCAAGTAAGTTCACTCAATTGGTTTTCCAATCTAGTTAAAATATCCAGTCATATTGCCTTCAGGGAAATATGGTTTTGTCATTTTGTTTTCTGCTCACTTTATCCATCACTGTCTTAGGACTACACGATTCGCATCTTTCCCTGATCACCTGGTCATCCAGGTCAAGAAATTCACCTTTGGGCAGGACTGGGTCCCTAAGAAACTAGGTTAGTGGATGGTTCTATACGGCATTTCACAATGTTTGTAAACAATAGGCGGCAAGATACTTTCGGGTGGTAGAACGCGACCGGCTTCCTCTGACCAGAAGCGATCCAGCCGGCTACTGTAAACATAGTTAAAAACATTGTTGTCATGGACGGCGCTACACCGGGGCTAGGGGGGGCTATTGCCCCGTCAGGATTTTCAATAGCCCCGGTTTAGCCCCCTCAGTCTGGCATAGCTAGACCTTCAGACTGACAGAAGGTCAGGACTCAATATATTAAATATATTTTTTGTATTCCCATTTGCACAAATAGCAAAAGAAAAACTCCTCTATAGTGTTTTCACAACTTTCAAAAAGAGGAAAAAAACTGGGAGAGATTGATAATGGCAGCGTTAACTAGTTTTTTGTAATTTGATACAATTTACAATGTAATACAATATAAAGTATAGTGTTATACATACATAAAAAAAATTAAATATATATGCTGAGCGCATGGTGTTGTCCAGTGCTGAAGTCTTTGCATGTAAAAGTTTTTTGTTGTAAAAATAAAAAACATGCAGTTTGTCTTACCTTCCACCTCTTCACGAAACGAATATAAATCTGCTATATTGTCCCACGCTATACAAATTTTACGGAGTTCACGTCAACGAAAGCAACAGTCTGTCAGGCTGAGCTGCATTTTATTTAGCTATCGTCAGCCAATTTCAAAGACTGCAATAGAAGAGCGGCTATAGAACTGGTAAGATGATTTAGTGTCATTACTTTAAATGAAGATGATTGTGTTGTGAGCCTCTGCGACTTACTTTCAGTTTAATCTGCGGCAATAATTTGCGCTTTGGCTTGTTGAAGAGATAGCCAACGTCTGTGGCAATGCATGTTGGTGTAGTAGCGCCGTCATATAAGCATAACATAGCCTATAACAGGCTCACACACGTTTATTTTTTAACATTTAGCAGGAGTAAAATGTATGTGGTTTCAACAACCAGATCCAGTTACATAGGCTATGTCCATTTTGCCTGTAATGCGTCCAAGTCAAGACCACCTCCTGAAGTGGATTGAGTGATCAAATTTAAATCTGTTGGGCTCAGGCTGAAATGCAAGGCTTGTGGTTACTTATTAATTAAGCTTATATCTATTTTGTTGAATATGCCTATTCTTTATGAAGTAACTCTATTGACGTCATAAATATCAATTATTTTCTCAGCACCCCCACATATTGGTCTAGCCCCCCCTTAGCACCGGTAGAGAAAAAATTCTGGCGCCGTCCCTGATTGTTGTTGATCAAAGTTGAAACTATGACGAAAACGTGTTGTATTTGGGGTTGCACCGTCAGATATACAGCAAAAGGTGTAGTAGGGTTTTATCGGCTGCGAGGTAAGAGGGACGTAGATCGAAGAGACGATGTTGGCGGTGCGCAGGTGCAGTTCAAACCCAAAGCGTGGGGCATGTCCGACGTGGGCCGGCTGGGTGAAGCGGTTGGACGTACGAGGAGGGGAGCCGGAACGGGGGCGCGTGGCGTCCTCGTGGGGAGCTGCTGCCGCGGAGTGTGAGCAGGAGGGTGCGGAGGTTGTGGCTCTGGACTTGCTGAGTGGGGGAGTGGGGCGAGGCGGGGGCAGGCTGGCTGCCGGTGAGGTGGCGGGTCGCGACGGCGGTCCGGTGTGTGAGGTCGGCATGGTGGGGAGCTCAGGTGAGAGTGTGGGTGGTGATAGTGTGGGGCTGGGGTTTCGGAAGAAGAAGCGGGCACGGAAAAAAGAGGGTGAGAGAGTAGTTCGGGAGAGGGTGATGGGCTGACACTGAGTAGTGGGGAACAGGTGTTTAAGGTGGTTGTGTTGTTTTTGGCCCTGACACGTCAGATGTTACACCCAATGTTACACCTAATCGCTCACGATGGCGATTAGGGATCAGGGCCCGGTTCCCCGATAACGTTCACTCTTAGCCCGCTAAGAAGACTCTAAAAGATATATCTTACAGAAGTTGTTTATGTTCGTAAGTGTGTTCCCCGAAGTCTCCCTTAGAAACTTCTTATCACGTCGCACTTAAGCTGGCTCTTAAGTGCGACGTTACAAGGCGCTGTCCCAAGGGAAGGTGCTGAATGAGTTGT
>JACXGM010027094.1:0-14626 GCA_016801145.1 Umbra pygmaea
CCCCCCCCCCCCCCCCCCCCCCCCCCCCACCGCAAATCAGCCCTGATGGCTTGGGTGCATTCTACCTCTGACTTCCTCTTTGACATGACCCAGATTTCTTGATGAAATCCCCCTTGGGTTGTAGCAGGTCCAGGAATTCCAGCTCCAGCCGAGCGAATTTCTTGGTTGCCTGCCCCTGGCGTTAAGTGGCCATTGGTCTGTTAGAGCATAGCATGGAAATGCCACCAGAGGGACCCGTTGAGCCTGACAACAATCAGCCTTAAGGCCCCTTCTGTTGCACTGGGAAAACCCTGTCTGGCAAAATGAAAGCATGCGTTTGTGACTGGCTGTAGTCTAGCTAGCTAGTTAAGGGTCTGGTTCTATTTAAGTCATTATCATTCCCATCATCACCAGCCTCCCCCTTCCTGCTCCCCTCCCCCGTCCTCCCACAGCCCCGCCCCAAAAAGGGAGGGAGGAGCTGGTCTGTTTAAAGCGCTTGGCTGGACGTTCTGAATGCTCAGCTTCTCATGTCTAATGTAATTGTTTAGAATTAGTCCACATGGCTCAGATTAAGTCCAGTCATGGTCAAGTTATTGCACTTGCACTTTGTTCCACTTCCCTCTTCCTCGCTTTTTCCACCTACATGTTTATCCTCATCATACACACAAGCACACATGAGGGACTTCACTTTGTCCCCATTCACCATGAACATACCCTCTTTCTCCACAACGCTGACCTGAAGGCATGTAGCAAACAAACAGGGTATTGGAGAAGGGCATGGGGGGATCCTTCTATTGGAGAGGGAACCCTGGCATTTGGAAGTGTGTGTTAGCGGTACCCTTCAGGCTAACACTGTTACCCTAACATCCATCCTCCTAACATGAACACAGTGCATGTCAGGCAGTTTTATTAAGGCTTTGGAATGTTCTTTCTATACTTAGCAATGTACAAATCTTGTTTCTCCATACACTCATCACCATAAAAAAGTAAAATCTGTCTGGTAACCAGTACAAATTGTCTGTGAACCAATTGAAATTGTCTGTGACCCAGTGGGAAACATCTTTGAACCAGCAGAATCTGTCAGTGGTCTTCCTAATGATGAAAGTGTGAGTCAACAACACAGTGGATGAGTGATTTGAATGACTCACTGAAAAGATTTCTGACCTCCTCTCCAGACCAGCGTATAGGCACGTGTTTCTCAGCGTTGGCGAACGGGCGCTGTGCGGGTGAGCTGCATGTTCAATATACCAAGATGCAGTGCTGTTGTGACACGGGCCGATGCTGGGCCTCTGGACAGATCCCACAGATGTGCCCCGTCAGAGGGTCTGGTGAGTACATGAATAAGTGCTTAGTTGTACACTCACAACACACACATTGTGAGCATACATGGACACACACAGATGCATAAACATGCACACACATCTCACATCAGTGTGGTGAAGGCCTTCCTTTGAGCCAGACTAAGTTCATCCGTATTAATTTCCATACTGTACAATTTACTATACAAGTGCATCTGTCTATTATAACCATTGTCATGTCCATGCATTGTTCCATGGTGTCCAAACACTAATTCATACAACATAAAATGGTTCAAACTGACCCAAACCAACAAAAGTTATTTTTGTTGATGATAGCCAACATAAAGTCATACCACCCTTTTCCCCATAGATGAGTACAGAAGGCTGTGCATCGCAGGGGTACCCCATGGCACAGGCAATGGGAACTTCCTTAATGGTGGTGGCAACAATAACCATTACGTCTACAACTACAAACCCAACGGCAACGGTAACCATGGTAATGGAGGAGGAATTGGAGGAGGAGGAGTTGGAGGAGGAGGTGGACATGGAGGAGGAGGAGGAAGTTTTGGAAACGGTGGCGTTGGTGAGTTGGTGAGGCCACGACCATCGTATAATAACTCTGGCAATTAGTGTTCTACAAAACGACAACATAACGTCCTTATTAAAGTCAATTTCAGAACGAAGGCATTCTAAATGTAGCCAGAAGTAAACCAAAATTTGAGGTTTTGCGTAGACTAAAATCTCATTATACATAGACTTTAAGTTGTGTATCAGAGGTACTAGATACACTCATGTGAAGAAAATAATGAACAAGAAGTGATAATGTAATGTGACTGTTTGTTGTGTATTCTCAGTTCCTGTATCCCTCAATGAGACAGTGGGTGACGTGTGTAAACATTTCACCAACCTGTGTCTGAATGGCCGCTGTATCCCCACGCACATCAGTTACCGATGTGAATGCAACATGGGATACAGGCAGGATGTACGTGGGGAATGTATCGGTAAGGCTACTGGAAAGTCATTACAGTTAGAGCAATGATGGACACTGCTGCCATCTTTTGAACATACACTTTGGTTCAACTCCTGTTGAATATGTTATCTTCATCACCTCTTTTCCTCTTCTGCCCTCACATTTAGACGTCGATGAATGTGTCAGCAACCCCTGTGTCAATGGTGACTGTGTCAACACACCTGGATCATATCACTGCAAGTGTCATGAAGGCTACCAGGGCACCCCCACCAAACAGGCATGCATTGGTACGTTACCATGACTACTACAGAGCAGCCACCTGACAGTGTATTGTTCTATAGACACTTTAGTGTATGTAATGCCTTGGTAAGTTTCTGTAAGGAGCAACACCACAAGATGACCAGAATGTAAACAGACCGGAAACCAACATGGAGTTTGTCAAACTAAGCCAGAACTCCCATCTCGCTCCCAACAGATATTGATGAGTGCATTGTTAACGGTGTAATGTGTCGAAACGGACGGTGTGTCAACACTGACGGAAGCTTCCAGTGCATCTGCAACGCTGGCTTTGAACTTACTCCTGATGGGAAGAACTGCATGGGTAATCCACACATATACTTTAATTTGTAACTGCATTAAACCTTTAAAATGGTAGTCCCGTCCTAGGTTACTGTCATGGTGTGTGGTTTATACCCTAGGTGCAATAACCCTACAGGGGCTGATTTCTGTAGTTTACAGCCTCTGAGGTATAAAACCTAATCCACTGATACACCTTCTTCCAGATCATGATGAGTGTGCGACAACCAACATGTGTCTTAATGGGATGTGTTTCAACGAGGATGGTAGCTTCAAGTGTATTTGTAAGCCTGGCTTTGCCCTGGCATCAAACGGACGCTACTGCACAGGTACAACATCACACAGCATTTCTGGGTGTGGACCCTCTCTGAAGGTTTCTTATTATTTAAAAGTTTCCAGCCCACTGTCACCTTAGCTTTCATTTTGGGTCTACCTGCTAAGGGTTTTCTTGTTAAGGGTAGTTAATTAAAATGTGATGTCTGTCTCTGAGTGTCTTGATGTCCACGTGGCCCAGGTACAAAAGTTATTTCTGTCCTCTCCTCTCTCAGATATCGATGAGTGCCAGACTCCAGGTATCTGTATGAACGGACGCTGCATCAACTCTGAGGGAGCGTACCGCTGTGAGTGCCCCCCGGGCCTGGCCATCGATGTGGACGGGAGGGTGTGCGTGGACACTCACATGCGCACCACCTGCTACGGCTACATTAACATGGGAACATGCTCAAGGCCGCTGCCTGGTGCCGTCACCAAGTCTGAGTGCTGCTGCGCCAATCCTGAACATGGCTTTGGAGAGCCCTGCCTACCCTGCCCTGCACGCAACTCAGGTGACCAAGCACACCAACCTGGTGGAACCAGAAAACAGAAATAGAGTGCTAAGATCCTGTTAGATCCATTTGCTCGCATTTCACTTCACAATACTGGCTAAAATTCTGTGAAACTAAACCAAAATACCGCAAAAGAGACTTTAACTTAACCGGAAGCAATTTTACTTAACTGGAAATGTCAACAGGAAAATGACAGGTGTTTATCTTGTCTCTCAGCCGAGTTTCAGGCAGTTTGCAGCAGTGGTATTGGCATTACAGCGGATGGCAGAGGTGAGTAATGATACTCGTACTGTTTAGTGTTAAGCCTGCATGGTTTGGAGCCTGTTCACCCCGTCACTGCTGTTTAGTTGGACATTTAACAGCATTTCTTCTAAAACATTCCATGGCGTCCTTCCAGAATTGTAAGGATTTCCTTGATCAAATGAAAAGAGGAACAGGAAACGTAAAGAAAAAGAGCGTGTGTTTCAGGGGCCTGAAGAGAAAGACGTTAGAGGCTGTGGTTTGAGGCTGTGCCGGGCTCATTTGTTTGTGTTTCCATAGATATCAATGAGTGTGCCCTGGACCCTGACATCTGTAAAAACGGGATGTGCGAGAACCTGAGAGGCAGCTACCGCTGCATCTGTAACATTGGCTATGAGTCAGACTCCAGTGGCAAGACCTGTGTGGGTGAGTCCAATGTTCCTGTATTAATCTCTGTTTCGTGGAAAAAAATCGTGCTCTGTTTGTACTTTTTTGGTTTTGACTGTCAGGTATATAAATCCTGGACAAACTGATTATCAGTTTAACAGATTATCCTATTAGAGTTGAAGCAAAATAATTATTTTAATTGGTTAAAGTTGCACCTCCTAAATCAAATGCTCTGTCCTCAACCCTGTCTTGTCTCTTAGACATCAATGAGTGCCTGGTGAACCGTCTGCTGTGTGACAACGGTCTGTGTAGAAACACCCCTGGTAGCTACACCTGCTCGTGTCCAAAAGGCTTTACCTTCAAACCAGACTCTGAGACCTGCGAAGGTACTGGAAACGCTTCACACACACCTTCAAAATTCACATTCACAATAAATTAAGCAATATCAGTGAGTGTATTGCATATTCATTCTCAATGAATGTAATGCATTTAGCTCAATGTTGCTCCATTTTATTAATTTGCTATTCCTGTACTTTGAGACATTGTAGTTGTGTCATCAGCTAGATGTCTACACCTGCAACTCTTTAACATTTGGACACAGAGAAATTGATTGATTGATTGATTGATTGATTGATTGATTGATGGATTGAGTCAAATTGACCATCAAAATATGACCACTTTTTGGCTTGCGTCTTCAGTTCTTCAACGTCTTTCCATTAATCATTATGTCCTTGTTGAAGTAAATGTATCTACACCATATTACCATAATTATGTGGACACCCCTACTATTGGTGGAGGAGGGATAATGGTCTGGGGCTGTTTTTCAGGGTTTGGGCTAGGCCACTTAGTTCCAGTGAAGAATCATCTTAAGGCTATGGGATACAGATATCTTTTAGGCAATTGGCTGCTTCAAACTTTGTTGCAACAGTTTGGTGAAGGCTCATTTCCTGTATCAGCATGACTGTGCCCCTGTGCAAAAAGCGAGGTCCATAAATCATGGTTTAATGAGTTTGATGTGGAGAAACTCGCATGGCCTACACAGAGCCCTGACCTCAACCCCATCAAACACTTTTGGGTTGAATTGTAACGGCCAGGCCTTCTCGTCCAACATCAGTGCCTGACCTCACAAATAATCTTTTGGCTGAATGGGCACAAATTCCCACAGACACACTCCAAAATCTTGTGCAAAACCTTCCCAGAAGAGGGTCGGTTGTTATAGCCACATAGAGGGGCCAAGTTCATATTACAGCCCATGGTTTTGTAATGGGATGTCCAACAAGCTCATATGGGTGTGATTGTCAGGTGTTTACATACTTCTGGCCATTTAGTGTACGTCTATATGTCAAAGATTTAACTGGCTCTGCATAGTATTCCTAACCCTGCTCTGGTCTATCTTTCAGATATTAATGAGTGTGAGTCCAGCCCTTGTGTCAACGGAGTCTGCCGCAACATTGCCGGGTCTTTCAATTGCGAATGTTCCCATGGCAGCAAGCTGGACTCCACCAACACCATCTGTGTGGGTAAGACGAGGCTGAGGCATCCATCAAACAGTACCTGACTAATTCGAAATTGACACTGAGAGTCTTGAGAAAAAGTTATATTTGTCAAACAGAGTAAAAGTGGGATCTTTGCCCGGCCTCGAAGGCCTTTTAGAAATATGTTAATAATAATAATATAAAATAATATCAAAGTTGTTGTCATCTTTCGGAATGTGTCCAGGCACATTTGAACATCCATCTACAGATGTAATCTGGGTGGGATGTGTCATTAGAATAAATACCCGTATGAACTGGCTCTGTCAGTGTTTTATGTTCACACCATCATATTTTGTTCAAAGCCATTGCTCAGCAGTGAGAATATAAATTGCGGTCAAGTTTTTGGGTGGGCCTGAGGGCTCTTGGGAAACAAAATCATATGCAATATGTTATGACTGGGCTCTCAGTTTGTTAGGACTGCCACAGCAAAAGAGTGAAGTAAATAATGCATGTGACATGATATGGGCTGTGGTAAGATGGCGGCTTTTAAAAGTGACAACTAGTTTGTTACTAATAGCTGTGTTTAATGAATAGGGTACAGCAGTATGAGATGAGTGTGTGTTATTTTAATGGCCTTTAGTGACTCACATAATGTGTCCTCTCTACCTCCTTCCCTCCCTCACACCCTCTACAGACAGCATGAAGGGAACTTGCTGGCTAAACATCCAAGACAGCCGCTGTGAGGTCAACATTAATGGAGCCACACTTAAGTCAGAGTGCTGTTCCACTCTAGGAGCAGCCTGGGGCAGCCCCTGTGAACGCTGTGAAATCGGTACGTACACACCAATACATTCACAAACACACACCTCTTATAATTGTAACAACACGTAAGGTGAGTAAGCAAACTACTTTTCCTCTCCACAGACACTGCCTGCTCAAGAGGGTTTGCTCGTATGAAGGGAGTTATCTGTGAAGGTAAGACATTTATCACCTCCTACACACAGACACACAGACACACAGACACACAGACACACAGACACACAGACACACACACACACACACACACACACACACACACACACACACACACAGACACAGACACTCACAGCCACAATTACCCTTCCCTGCCTGCCTGAGGTATTCCGTTCTCCCTCCATCCCTACAAAATTTACCGGTGAGCCGTAGAGAAGGCAGTCAGTCCTGTAATAATATCCTTACTTGGTTCCAGACATCAACGAGTGTGAGGTGTTCCCTGGGGTATGTACCAACGGGCGCTGTGTCAACACTCATGGCTCGTTCCGCTGTGAGTGTGCCGACGGTCTCACTCTGGATGGCAGCGGACGCACCTGCGTGGGTAAGGCAACAACTGAATTTAATGTCAATTCGCTGCTCCCAAACAAATGAAATACCATTAAATACCTTTGAACCGAGCATCCAAAGATGATTTTTTATACTATGAACATTTGAGTTGAGCACATCTTACATATTGTTTCTATAACACAACATTATCTGACATGTACAGTACGTTTCTATAATAATTGAAAACAGTGTTAGCACACTTGTGCAGTATGGTTCTGGATGTCTGACGGCACCCGTCAACATTTCTGTGCGTCCGTTAGACGTGCGCAGTGAGCAGTGTTACATGAAGTGGCACGAGGACGAGTGTGGGGAGCCGCTGCGGGGGCGCTTCCGTGCGGACGTGTGCTGCTGCACAGTAGGGTCAGCCTGGGGCCTGGACTGTGAGGAATGTCCCAAGGAAGGCACCCCAGAGTACAAGGCCATCTGCCCACGAGGAACAGGCTTCGCCAACCGAGTAGACATCCTGACTGGCAAACCCTTCTACAAAGGTAGGAACCAACAGACATTTGCATTGGGATGTTGAAGCATCTGTAGCATATTCAGAAGCCTTTATGAGCATAACGTAAAGAGTTATAATTTTCTGAATACCAGTAGATACTGTAAATATTGCTAATGCTAATTGTTGACCATTGCTCAGCACCAGCACAAAAGGATGGCCTTAAATATGTATTACTATGTAATTTTCATATAGCTCACTTGATTTTTGGATTCACCAATCCTAGTTTGAATCTGTTACATAAAATCCATGGCTAATCCATCCCTAAGGCCTGTTGTTCTAATACTGTGTTATTCATTCACAGATGTGAATGAGTGTAAGGTTTTCAACAACCTGTGTTCCCACGGAATCTGCCGGAACACCATCGGCAGCTTCAAGTGTCTCTGCAGCAACGGCTTCGCCCTCACCATGGAGGAGAGGAACTGTACAGGTATCAAGACAACCGAAGAGGAAGAACTTTCTTTAATTTACCACTTTGAAAAAACATTAATGATACTAAAATTGCTCTTTGGGGTTTTAGGCTGGGTGTCTGTCAAAGCAATGTGTGACAACTGCTGATGTAAAAGTACATTTGATTGAGTAATTATTGCTGCTAGTTTGGAAGCCTTGTTAAAGATGCATTCTACAATTTTTCCAATTATGGTACCATTTTTACATAGGTACAATAACTGTATTTACAGAATTAGCAGACTTTTATAGGGGGACTTACAGTTACCTATCAATCACAGGGCTCTCAAGTGTCACGCATTGAGCGTGACAGTCACTCATTTCACTGTTTTGTCACGCACTCCCGCCACACATTGTATTTCTCACGCCGAAATTATTTTTTATAATATATTTAATATGCCGCTATGCTCTCACTATGGAACCGGCAGGAATTAAGGGCGTCTCCCCTGGATTGTCGAGCCTGCCACTTATGAGCCAATCACAAAAATAAATGGGCTACACAATAGCCAATCAGAAAATAGCACTATTGTATCTGGGTAAGATTTAATGCAACAATCAATGAAAAAAATCCTGTAAATGTTCATGTGATTCCCACTGGAAACGACTGGAGCTCCAAGCATCAGTTTGAGCACAAAGTCATGATCTCCAAATTTACAACTTGTTTGATACAAACAATGACAACTTGTTTGTATATGAACTCCATTTACCTGATCAATTTGGTCTTAAGTAGGGACTTCCCGAAACTTGTGAACTTAGAGTTACTCAGAAAAGTACTTTTACTCAAGTAAATGTCCACCTCTGCTAGCATGTACGAGATGATCGCGCTTCATGTCCCAAACCAGATGCGGCCCGCCGGGTCTGGCCCACTTTAAAACTGGCCCACAGTCTACCGACGCTCTTGAGCGTCAAGCGCGATTGTATCACGATTATCTCGCGGACCGTATATGCTAGCAACTAAAGCTTGGTACCGTTGGAAAGACGAAGATCAGCCGAAAAGAATGAGTGTTGGCTCATCCATGTGGGTTTATCAGAGCAGACAGCTATTGCGCCTCGATTTCGGTCATGTTTTTTTTACTTTTGCCTTTTTTACTAAAGACATTACAGACAGGAAGTAGGATGTGAAAATGACAAAATAGCAACTCTGAAATGATGTAGGACATCATCCTGCACAATACCAACATGGTACCAATATGGTTGGAAAGAGGGGGTTCCGCTGATAAAATATTGCAAATAATGAGAAGTGGTTTGTCCATGTGGATTAATGACAAGCCGTAGATATCGCGTCTCAAAATTTGGTACTTTTCACTGACTATATTTTGGTAAACTAAAAACATTACAGTCAAACAAGGTTTTACAAAACAAAACATCCCAGCTAACAATTTTATGTTCTGGGAACGTTCTGGGAATGTTAGTTTTTGGTTCCCAGAACGTTCCCTTAAGGTTCCCTATTGGTGACCCAGGAAAGTTTTCTTAATGTAAATAGAATGTTCCCTTAAGGTTAAGGGAAAGTTCTGGGAACCTAATCGAACAATAGAACCTAAAAATAACCTACAGGGAACATTCCCAGAACGTTCTCCTTAGGTTATAAAATTAAACCTAAAAATAACCTACAGGGAACATTCCTAGAACGTTCTTGTTTGGTTCACAACAAATAACCAAATGGGAACCATAAGGGAACGTTAGGGAAACGTTCTGTGTTTGCAGGGATTTATTTTCTGTAGGATACGCACCTAACTGTGTAGGGGGCGGGGTTAATTTAATGACATAACATTTCCTATTTTTCATGCATCACTATAAAATGCGGCCCTTCATTTGGTTTTAAAAGCTCAATGTGGCCCTCAAGCAAAAATAATTGCCCACCCCTGTTCTAGAGCATCGGGGGTCTTTGAAGGTCAATCACGTGAATTTGATTTTGGGAAGCCAAAATCGTGATCATGACATTTTTTTTATTAATTGTGCAGCCCTACTGTCTTGAACCAATTTCGGAGGCTATCAAAGATCGCAGCCTTGGTTTTAGTGCTTCCAAATTTTAATGCTGATGCCGAGAGGGTATTTTCGATGGTTGGTTTGAACAAAACCTCAACACAAAACAGCTTGTCTCTGGACGGGACATTGTCCTCAATCATGAACCTGAAAATGGCTAGACTTGAGCCGAACTGTTTCAAATGTGGAAATTCTTCTGCAAGTCTGAGCAATTATTAATATCAACAACCAAAACACTAATAATTATTATTAATGAAACACCCCAATTCCAGCGACCCATCTAACCCGCCCCCCCCTCCTTTGACCCCGTGATGGGGGGATGTCACTCTAGCCTGTCTTTAAAACTTGAGAGCCCTGCAATCAAATGTATTTTATTAAACACTTTTTACATTAAGAGCTGTCACAAAGTACCAAGCTTAGATACACACCCTAAAACCTCAAAGAGAAAGCAAAAAAAACAAATTAAAGTACAAATGTTCACACTACAGTAGCTCCCCTTGAGAATCAAATCCACTACCCTGACTTTGCAAGCTCTATTCTCTAACAACTGAGCTTCAGTGAGTGCTTTACAGACGGTTTTACAGTATATTTTATGGTATTTTACTGTGTGTCATTGCAGAGTAGTTGCTTTGATTCAGTATTCATATGACATCTGGTGTACATTAATATATCAATGCGGACTTTCCTGCCACTGAAATACAGTACTGTACATGTAAGCTACTGGTAAATTTACAATTTACGGTGTAGACTAATGCATATTAAAATCCCTATGATGAAAGCAGAAGTACAGTACTCTGTATACACTATATTTTGTAAAAATTGTATGTGATTTCTTATTGTTTATAATAGTTTTTCCTGACAAAAGCGATTACATCAAAGTTGACAGCAGAATCTGCTCCTGACATTGATAGAACAATGCCAGTATATGTAATTCTGTCTGTGTCTCAGATACTGATGAATGACAGGATATGTAATTCTGTCTGTGTCTCAGATATTGATGAATGCCATATCTCTCCGGACCTGTGTGGCCACGGAACCTGTGTCAACACCCCTGGCAGCTTCGAGTGTGAATGCTTCGAGGGCTATGAGAGTGGCTTCATGATGATGAAGAACTGCATGGGTACGTCCACCTCACATACCGTTAACTCCTCTAAGGTCTTGTGTTTCCCTCAGTTATGTCTGACACCTGGCTGTACGCTCCCTCCATCTCGTTCTGTCTGTCCTCTAGACATTGATGAGTGTGAGCGGAACCCGCTGCTGTGTCGAGGAGGAACCTGTGTGAACACAGAGGGCAGCTACGAGTGCGAGTGTCCCCCAGGACACCAGCTCAGTCCGGATGGCTCCTCGTGTGAAGGTGGGTCACAGCGATGCTGCTCTCTAGCAATACAACGTCTTTTTACACCTGGAATGCATTTTCAAGCGGACCTCCGTAAGGGTGTCTACTGTTATCTGGGTTCTTGCTGTTTGCTGACTGGTATTTCCTGTGCCTGCATTTTCAGATGTGAACGAGTGCCAGCTGAGTGACAATCTGTGTAAGAATGGCCGTTGTGTCAACATGGTGGGGGACTACCAGTGTACCTGTGACACCGGCTATCAGGTGACCCCGGACAAACAGGGATGTGTGGGTGAGTAACCAGCCTGATGAGTGTGTCAATATGTTTGTGATTACAGATACTGATGAGTGTTTCAATATGTTTGTGATTACAGATACTGATGAGGGTTTCAATATGTTTGTGATTACAGATATTGACAAGTGTGTCAATATGACTGTGATTACAGAAATTGATGAGTGTGTCAATATGATTGTGATTACAGAAATTGATGGGTGTGTCAATATGTTTGTGATTACAGATATTGACGAGTGTGTCAATATGATTGTGATTACAGAAATTGATGAGTGTGTCAATATGATTGTGATTACAGAAATTGCTGAGTGTGTCAATATGTTTGTGATTACAAATATTGACGAGTGTGTCAATATGATTGTGATTACAGAAATTGATGAGTGTGTCAATATGATTGTGATTACAGAAATTGATGGGTGTGTCAATATGTTTGTGATTACAGAAATTGATGGGTGTGTCAATATGTTTGTGATTACAGATATTGACGAGTGTACCATAATGAACGGAGGCTGTGACACACATTGCACAAACTCAGAGGGCAGTTATGAGTGCAGCTGTAGTGAGGGCTATGCTCTGACGCCCGACCTCAGGACCTGCGCTGGTGAGTGGCAGTAGCGCACACACAGACATGTCAAACATGCTTCACATAGTGTATGGAACTCAGGTTAACATGCGTTCTGTTCCAGACATTGATGAGTGTGAGGAATCCCCTGACATCTGTGACGGAGGCCAGTGCACCAACATCCCTGGAGAGTACCGCTGTCTCTGCTATGATGGCTTCATGGCTTCCATGGACATGAGAACATGCATTGGTGAGGCCTTCCTCCTCCTCGTGCACTGTACACCCCCCACACCTCTTTCTCTCTGTCCCTCTGAGTGGGAGGGAATTAGGTCAAATAAGGGGAGTGTATGTGAGGTTACTTGTATATACTGTGCATGTGTGCCCACATGTGTACGCGTGTTTGTTTTTGGGATGTGCCACGATGTGACATAAAATATTTTTTGTTTTGTTTTTTACTCAGCACTTATACAATAAAGTTGTTCATATACATTATATATTGATAGTCCACCTTTAATTATCCTGTCTGTGTTTGCTCACTTCCTGTCTGTGTTTGCTCACTTCCTGTCTGTCCAGATGTGAATGAGTGTGATCTGAATCCAAACATCTGTCTGCATGGGGACTGTGAGAACACCAAGGGCTCCTTTATCTGCCACTGCCAGCTCGGATACTTTGTCAAGAAGGGCTCCACAGGCTGCACAGGTACACTATGCACACAGACTACACCCACACAGACACAAACACACAGATACAGACACAGCACTGTGGGATACACACACATAAGGCCAACTGTGAAATGCTTTCCTTAGGGGTTTTGTACATTACGATAGATTCCGATAGCTTTCAGCAATATTTACGAATTTGCTTGAGCTAAATACCATACTGTTTGTATTTACACTGTCATGTCTCTAGACCACAATTTGTGGGTGTGTCATTCAAGACGTCTTGAGCTGGGTGCGTTCAGAAACCAGCCCAGCTCATTGACTGACAGTGAAGAATTCCAACTCAATACACATTTCTCCTGGGCTGTTAGCAAAACCCCAGGTGGGATCTCTCGCGCACTACCTCCGGAAGTTGTGTGGAATTCGAGAGAGACCTGCAAGTTTACACACTACAATTGTGTCTTGTCCCATAGTCGGCTTGAGAGGATTCAGAAAATGTTGCTGAAAGCTATCGGAATCTATCGTGGTGTAAAAAGCCTGTTAGTTATATCACTGATATTAGTTTTAACACTGTGCTTAGTTATAACGCTATCCTTAGTTATAACACTGTTATTAATTAAACCACTGTCTTTAGTTATAATGCTGTCCTTAGTTATAACGTTATCCTTACTTATAATGCAGTCCTTAGTTATAATGCTGTCCTTATTTATAACACTGTCCTTAGATAGAGTTATAATGCTGTCCTTAGTTATAACACTGTCCTTAGCTATAGTTATAATGCTGTCCTTATTTATAATGCTGTCCTTAGTTATAATGCCGTCCTTAGTTATAACATTATCCTTACTTATAATGCAGTCCTTAGTTATAATGCTGTCCTTATTTATAACACTGTCCTTAGATATAGTTATAATGCTGTCCTTATTTATAACACTGTCCTCAGATATAGTTATAATGCTGTCCTTATTTATAACACTGTCCTTAGATATAGTTATAATGCTGTCCTTATTTATAACACTGTCCTCAGATATAGTTATAATGCTGTCCTTATTTATAACACTGTCCTTAGTTATAATGCTGTCCTTATTTATAACACTGTCCTGAAATATAGTTATAACGCTGTCTTTAGTTATAACGCTGTCCTTAGTTATAACACTGTCTTTAGATATAGTTAAAATTCTATCCTTAGTTATAACACTGTCCTTAGATATAGTTATAACGCTGTCCTTAGTTATAACGTTATCCTTACTCATAGCGCTGTCCTTAGTTATAACGCTGTCCTTAGTTATAACCAGTAGCGGTTTTTGGCACGGGCAAACCGGGTAGCCGCCCGGGGCGGCATATTTTTATGTCACGTGGGGGCGGCACAAATACTTAAAAAATATCTTCTGCGATGCAAAGCAGTTTTCTATTATCTTTCATTTCGTTGTGGGGAATTGGCGCCCGCTCCAGCTGCAGGCGCCCCTGCTTGCTGAAAAAGTGCGGTGCACATAAGCTGTATGAGATGGGAAAAGGGGAGGGGGCGCTGGAGGGGGAATTCTGGGCAGAGGTTGTTAGAGATTTTTGTGTAATACTTCCGGTAACAGCTTTCGGTGATTAATTCTCAGCTCCCCGCATTAACATTTCTGATTAACTCTATATTGTGTCTACATAACAAAACTTTTTGGGAAATGGTTTTCCTTAAATCAGGAATTTTATGTTCAGTGAGAGGATGTCACAATAATTGACAGAAACGAAAACTGTTCCTCT
>JACXGM010027095.1:0-14419 GCA_016801145.1 Umbra pygmaea
ACACACACACACACACACACACACACACACACACACACACACACACACACACACACACACACACACACACACACACACACACACACACACACACACACACACATCTACCATACAGGCTCCTTGATAGACTCAGGGAAGAATGTGTGCCCAGGTCTTCAGCATCTCCACCAAAACTCTCCTCCTGGCAGAGTGTCACTGTCACACTAACCTGTGTTGCATATTGTGTGTGTGTGTACCATTATATGGCGCTTTCATCCCAAGTGGTAGTTTGGTTTAATTGACATCAAGTATTCATTTCCAGGCACATCTAACTTCCCAATCTCTTGATTGATCCTTAAGCCATTACTTTGCTGAGGAACTTCTAGCTCAAATACCTGCCCTTACGTCTCAGAGGGTAAACCGGCTTTGAACTCTTCTTATTTGACATATTTTTCCATCTCAGCTCCCAAACAACACTTAGTAGCCTTTGTGACTACAGAAATGATTGCTACCCCTCTTTCGCAGAACCAGTATTAGGGCTCTTACATGGTCAACAGCGGATGCACTGTGAGCTACTGTCTACAGTGTACATGATGGAGGATCAGCATTCTCTCTCGGAAAGTCTTGTGTTCATCATTTAAGAAAAAAAACATTTTCACTCTGTACCTTCTTGTTAGACATGTACACAGAGCTTGTGAAATGGAAAAACAGTTCTTGTTAACCCCCCACGTACACGCAGAGGGACAGAGTGCACATTGCGTGACAAACAGACTCGCACACACCACACATCGAAATGACAGCCCAACAGACATACATCCAAAGAGCAGCACAATGGATGACTGGAAACACTGTTGATAGCCAACGCTGAATCCATCTTCAGCCCCTGTCACTTCACTTATGATTAATACAGCCTTTGAAAACACCACAGAAAGATAGGGTGCTGGTGAAACAGTGTGACCATTTTCAAAATTAGAATTTCTGTCCAGAAATCAATTGTGTAAAACGTTAATTATTTAGATAGTGAAGGTTTGGCTGTTCTGATAACTAAACACATTTGCTGAATCCATCTTAAACCTCCCTCGCCATACTTCTGATTAAAGGGGTAGTTCAGGGAATTTTGCAACAAAGCCTTTAATCTACTTCCTCAGAGTCCACAAACTTGGGCCTGACTTTATGATGTACTGTGTAACACTATAAGTGTAGCTGTTGAGTCCTTGAGTCCACATATTTCAGTCCTTGTGGGACCTTCAGTCGTGGTACTAGTTAGTGTAATGACCAACCAGGACAAGGTTTCATAATAAAACAATAATGATTTATTTATACAAGAGTCACAATGAAGGCAGAATCCAGGTAGAGAGGTCCAGATACAGGCTGGTGTCCAGGGCCGTTTGAAGGAATTTGGGGGCCCCAAACAAAATGGACATGGAGGCCCCCCAACCCCCCACCCTGCACGCAAAACCTACAGGAACCACAGCATAGCCATAAAGTTTAAGTTCACCCACACTCTATATAAATAAAAAAAGGTTTACAGTGCATAAACTGCTGTTGCATAAACTGCGCATAAAAAATGTTTAAAGTGCAAATACTTGTGTATAATTAAATGTTTACTAATTATAAGTCCTGCTGTAAATGAACAGTTTATGGTAACACACATTATATCTATCATGTAACATATTAGGTGTCGGTTAATGATTAAAAATGTGTAAACCTTTAAGAAACCATTTTTAAAACATCTATAAACATTACATAGATAGACAGACCAGATATTCCTAACACTATGTTAAGGGTTACTAATGCTTAAAACATCCCAAGCTAATGTTTGATGCATGGAATTTATTGTGTGGTTTTCCTAACCCCCATTTGGTAAATAGATTATCACGGTGGAATAGTTAGTATAGCATGCTAACGTTATGCCAATTTCTTCAAAACCTATTACAAAGCTATAGCAATGTCATGTCATTAAATACGATAAACAGTGATTCTGGAACAGATCTCCGTCTTCCCTATCCAGTTAAAAACATATTACAGTAGTATGTAACCATCCGTTTGAAAAAAAGTTGCACTAACTGTTCGTTACAAGCAACATTTGCCCTCAGGCAGGTTACAGGTAACGTTTGCTAACATAAACATATTTTTGCTAGGCTACCGGCTGCAAAATTACACCAAGACAAGTAAAGCTATTTTATCCAGTGTAATTTATCACTTACCACGATATTGTTTTTTCTTATCCTCCTCTTCCTTTCTCTTCTTCCTTTTCTGTCTTCCTGAATCATAATTTCGCTTCATGATGACTGCAGAGTGCCGACCGAGAAGGTTTTGTATTTTGCCGGCAGCAGAGAGGGGCCCCTTGAGGGGGTCCCCGATAACAGTGTCACTGCACTTTACTGCATTGACTATCAAAGGGGCGCTCACACAGTTTGTCGTTGCATTTTATTCTTAAACAGTTGTTTTCTTGGGGCCCCAGACCAGCTCGGGGCCCCAAGCAATTGCTTGGTTTGCTTGCCTTGTCGCGACGGGCCTGCTGGTGTCTAGTACACTGAACCGAGTTAGTCGAGCCAGGCAGATATAGGTACACTAAGTCGAGGTAGTCTGGCCAGGCAGGGATAGGTACACTGAGTCAAGGTAGTCAGGCCAGGCAGGGATCGGGACACAGATAGCCTTACTGGAAAGGAGTGGCTCAGGCAGGAGTCGGCACACTGGAGTAGAAATCAATACACAGGCAGAAGTACAAAGGGCAAATCCAAGGACAAATAACCAGGCTAGAATGTAGGGTCAAACCAGAGTATAGCAGGCAGGAAAATACAGGCTCAGTATGTTGGCAAAACAAAACATTACCTCATAATGAGTGGAGGAATCTGAGATTAATACTGGTGAAGAGAGCGCAGGTGTTTAGTATTCTGGTGATTGAGACCAGGCTATGGGATGCGTTCATGACTGTTGGGGTTTTGGGTGATACCGGTGTAGGGAGGTGGTGAATCCTGACAACGTTACAGTTAGCCATGAGGAACCACTTCATTGCAACGTTTATCAAAGTGGATGCAGTGGACTTGATCATGGACCAGGCCCTTTACAAATGTTATCCAGCAGTTCATCTGACTCTTCAGCAGATGAAATGTGTTCTCAAACTATTCCTTTACATCTTTAAAGACTTCTAGGAATATCTGAGTGGTGGCAATATTTTGGCCATTATTAAGATTAGAAATTGTAAATGTAATTATGTATGAATGGCATTTTAGCAAAACTTTGATGCAAATGATGCCAAGAATTCAGAAATGTTTCTTTGCTTACAGAAATTTTCAGGAACATGCTTCTGCCCTCTACAGAAAGAAAATGGCAGCTTTGTGAATTGTTCCAGGAGTTTCATTAAAAGGAGTCCCTGCTCTTTACAGGTGTCATATCCGTGTGATCGACACGTTTGGCACAGAGCCGGCCTACAACCATGAGGAATATGCCACGCTGCACGGATACCGCTCCAATTGGGGCTACTGGAACCTCAACACACGACAATACATGACCATGTTCCGTAAGTCGCCATGCCTTAACAAAGCAACCACCCCATTCGCCAGCCATTTCACCCCTGTTGTTCATTGGTTCTTTGCTCTATTGTTTATTACTACACAACGTTTCACATGGGTCCTTCATTATATATACAGAACATACAAATATTTCAACTGAATGTTGCAAAGCAGGCATTCTTGTAAAACACATTCAGTGCTCTCCGGAAAGGGCTTTTGGCTGACACCATAACACTGCTTCTGTCAGCAACTGTTAGGTGAAATAAAATGTGTTTTGGACACAGGGCTTTAATTAGGACCTGGCGGAAGCCATGAGTGAGGAATTGTAATGATGTTTGGTTTGAGAAAGGGTTTATTAAAAAGGTGTGTTGAGTGTTACTGAAGGCCAAGTACCTAGCCACTTTCTCAGGGAGTTCAGATGACAGTCCCCAAAGGGTTCCAACACCATGGTCTATACTGTGTGACTGATTCTTCTTCTTATAGCATTTCTCAGGGTCTTTAATATCTGACTGGCTCTGCTTGTTATAGGGTGTCTCATGTTCTTTACTATGTGACTGGCTCTGCTTGTTATAGGGTGTCTCATGTTCTTTACTATGTGAATGGCTCTGCTTGTTATAGGGTGTCTCATGTTCTTTACTATGTGAATGGCTCTGCTTGTTATAAAGTGTCTCATGTTCTTTACTATGTCAATGGCTCTGCTTGTTATAGGGTGTCTCATGTTCTTTACTATGTGAATGGCTCTGCTTGTTATAAAGTGTCTCATGTTCTTTACTATGTGAATGGCTCTGCTTCTTATAGCGTGTCAATGATCTAACCGAGGAGCACTTGACTCTTTCCACCCTCTCCAAATTGTGTACCACCCCCACAGTACCACTTACCTGCGCCATCTATTCAACACCACTGGTACTTTCACAGGGCAATGATACACTCACAATATAGGTCAAACCACTTACTATTGTGATGTTATAGATGCCACCACAATCCGCTCAGTTTTAAAACAGGGGCTTTAGAAATGGAACCACTTGACATTGTAATGTCAGTATTTTAGCATACAAAGAGCTTTTAGAATAGCCACACTTACAGTACCATTTGGAAATAGCACAAACATAGTGGTGAGGCACAGGTGATTTAATTTTCTGGGAATATCAGTGTCATGTAATATCAGTGTCAGGTGATATCAGTGTCAGGTGATATCAGTATCAGGTGATAACAGTGTCAGGTGATTTCAGTAACATGTGATATCAGTGTCAGGTAATATCAGTGTCAGGTGGTATCAGTGTCATGTGATATCAATGGGAAGCGGTTAAATTTCTTGATATCAACAATGGGAATTGTTGATATCAAGAAATTGATTTTTTTATATATCGAAAAAGGGAATTGTTGATATCAAGAAGGTTATATCTTGATATCAAGAATGGAAATGTTGATATCAAAAGTATATGTTGATATCAAAAGTACAACAGTCTTGTTATCAAGAATAGGAAGTGTTGATATCAAAAATGTGAATTCTTGATATCAAGAACGGTAATTTCAACTAGTTCAAATAAGTGAATATATGTTAAAATGGCTTGCCATAGATATCAGTGTCAGGTGATATCAGTGTCAGGTGATATCAGTGCCATGTGATATCAGTGTTATGTGATATCAGTTTCAGGTGATATTAGTGTCAGGTAAAATCAGTGTCAGATAAAATCAGTGTCAGGTGATATCAGTGCCAGGTGATTTCATTGTCAGGTGATTTTATTGTCAGGTAATATCAATGCCATGTGATATCTGTTTCAGGTGATATTAGTGTCAGGTAATATCAGTGCCATGTGATATCTGTTTCAGGTAATATCAGTGTCATGTGATATGTCCCCCTCTGTCTGATCCTGTCCCCCTCTCTCCTCAGCTCACACTCCAGACAACTCGTTCATGGGCTTTGTGTCTGAGGAGCTGAACGACACCCAGAAGAGAAGCATCATGCTGAATAAGGTCAACAGCATGGCGGTAGTTTATGGCAAGGAGGCCAGCATGTGGAAGGTACACACACATACACACATACAGAAAACACACAAAAACATTGACAAAAACCTACATATGTAGACAAACACACACACACAGTAAAGACACAAACACATTGACAAAAACCTACACATGTAGACAAACACACACACACACACACACAAAAGAAAACACACAAACACATTGACCAAAACCTACACATTTAGACAAACACACACACAATAACAGACACATAACTGAATATTTCAGAAAAATATAACAATGTAATTTAACAGAAATGTAACAAATAACTCAATTTAGCATGTCTGACACAATAGCACCAATAGGGAAATCCCACAACATTTACCATGCATAACTGGCTGGCCCAAGCAAATAGTTCATCTATTTGAAATCCAGGTCTTCTTGGAAAAAAAATATATTTAGCACATTTTACATAAAGGCATGAAGTGGGTATTAGGTGGGACTATTGAAATATCCTTTGTAGATGTTGCATATCGGATGTGTAACACGACTGTCATCCAGCTTATAGCCTGAAGCTGCAGCCTTTACAGTCCTGTGAGGAATCCATTCAGTTCAAATCACACAGATTGGCCAGTAGACTTGGACAGACTTGAAGCTCTGACAATCACTTCCTCTGTAAAGAACCCCAGGGCCTCTGATTTCTGTCCCAGCCTGGGGTCCTCTCTCTACAAGCATTATTATTTTCCACAGTCAAGAACAAGAGGTACAATTGTATAAAAAGGTGTTCAAATCTCACCCACATTTATACATACAGTATCTGAACACTCACTACCAATACCCCCGACATCCAAGACAATGGTCCCAAGATGCAAATAAGACCAGAGATGCAGATAACTGCAGATAAGAACATTGACATGGGTTCAGGCTAGTGAGCATATTACATTTGGCATACAGTCACATGTAGATACATTTTTCACGATCATGCAGCATTCATTCACAGCCAATTTCCCCTTCAATAGCAGCCTGGTTTTTCACAGTGCATATTCAACGAGTGACAGAGTGGCACTGGCATTGTTTTACGCACTGTAAAGACAAGGCTTCTACTTTAACTCTGTTCCCAACCTTCTGCTGTGTGAGAAAGGCAAATCCCCAGAAATTGCCTTCAATAGCATAGTCTGGTATTGTGAGTCGAGACAAGCAAGCTACTGTACGTGTGAATATTGAGCAATTGTCGCTTAATAGGAACAGATTGAGGAAAATGTATTACGTGACAGATAGCTGAATAATATTACTTTTTCTTTCTCTTCTCCTACTGCCTTTCGATTTCTTCTGTCCTGTCTGCTTTGATACACCTCAACTACAACTCTCTCCTCTTTTTCTGTCTTTTCTCCCCTTTCCACCTTTCCCGTGGCCTGTTGCATCTGGATGGATGATGTGCGCTACAGCTCCAGGTACAGTGTCACTTCTCAGTCGAACCCGTGCACTACCTTTCACACCTGCTTTCACACATTCACTTATTTCAACTCTCATCAAAAACATACTGCGGCACTCGCTCATGCGAAGTGAATTTGACACTTACAAAAGCTTCTTTCAACATGTCACCATGCCTCTGTTTTCTTTATTAGAACTATATTCAGGAGATAATTCACTGACAAGCCATAACAGTGTTTTTGTGAATAGTCCACAGCTAATCTTAGCCTGTAGCTATCCGTGAAGTGGGTGAGAGAAGGAGCAATGAATTATTCAACCGGGAGGCTGTGGTTCCACAGATGTCTTTTTGAATATTAAATACTGGACGAGACTTGAGGACATCTGTTCCAATTAAAAATACTGGAGCCCACCCAGCCCTCACATGTGGAAGTTTTTTGAAGATTTTGTTCCGTTAACGCTCTTGTGAAACAGTTGTTTTTTAGGTTGGTGTTGTCAACTCTCACTTTCTACTCATTGTGTGTCTCGGAGCAGTTTGTTGCAGCGGAAGGATATAATGTTTGGTATCTTCAGTTGGTTGGACCAACACATTCTGAGAGTCCAGAATCTTCTGAGAATGTGTTTGTTCTGTCACAGCACCTCCTCTGATTGCAGAGAACACTTTAGTTCGTTAAAGTTAGATCAAATAGGAATGAATGTCTGCAAGATTGCCAACTAAAATAGCATGACGTCCCATTTTGAACATCAACGTTGCGGCATCGTTCTACAATTTATCTGTTAGATCTCAGACAGATTCAATTAATGGGGAAATTTATGTTGATCTTCTTGAGTTATGCAGTGTTGTTTGAAAATGTTTGAAAACGGGGAAGAAATGTTGGAGCAGATGGTGTTATCATTCTGTTGACCAGCAGAGGCTGGTAAAACAGGAGAATGGGCTCATATGAACAGTTGAAATGGAATGCTATCTCATGTGGTTTCCTCCATTCCATTCACTGCAGTCCAGATATGAATATGGCCCATCCTCCTCAGGTTCACCAGCCTCCACTGCTGTTGACACTGAGAGTTGCACAAAATGACCCACGCATAAAGCTCAGGATGTTTTGGTCCAAAGGACTATAGATCCTGAAAAATCTGAACTGCAGCCACTGATGTATGTGAAAAAAAGATTTGTTCTGCATTCACTGTGGCTTGGGTTTGTGTCGATCAGATCTTGTATAAATTAGTTGCACGTTGAGGTAGCATAACAGGTAGTATTGATTGCTGAACGGTTGTCTTGTAAGACCAGCTACAGCTGTAACCGTGATGACTCTATCTAGCACTCCTCATCAAAGATATCTCCATCCCTTCTCATCTTGGTAAACAGCTTTTACAGACGAACGAGAGCCAGAGATGGAAGGATTGTAAATCGAAGTGGAGAAAGTGATGGGGAATGTTGACGTAGAGGGATAGAGAGCTGTAGAGGGAGAGAGAGCTCTAGAGGGAGAGAGAGCTGTAGAGGGATAGAGAGCTGTAAAGGGAGAGAGAGCTCTAGAGGTAGAAAGATAGAGAGCTGTAGAGGGAGAGAGAGCTGTAGAGGGATAGAAAGCTGTAAAGGGATAGAGAGCTGTAAAGGGAGAGAGAGCTCTAGAGGTAGAAAGTTGTAGAGGGATAGAGAGCTGTAGAGGGATAGAGAGCTGTAGAGGGAGAGAGAGCTGTAGAGGGAGAGAGAGCTGTAGAGGGAGAGAGAGCTGTAGAGGGAGAGAGAGCTGTAGAGGGAGAGAGAGCTGTAGAGGGAGAGAAAGCTCTAGAGGTAGAAAGTTGTAGAGGGATAGAGAGCTGTAGAGGGATAGAGAGCTGTAGAGAGAGAGAGAGCTCTAGAGTGAGAGAGAGCTCTAGAGAGAGAGAGCTTTAGAGGTAGAAAGTTGTAGAGGGAGAGAGAGCTGTAGAGGGAGAGAGAGCTGTGGAGGGATAGAGATCTGTAGAGGGTGTCAGAGCTGTAGAGGGAGAGAGAGCTCTAGAGGGAGAGAAAGCTCTAGAGGTAGTAAGTTGTAGAGGGATAGAGAGCTGTAGAGGGAAAGAGAGCTCTAGAGGGAGAGAAAGCTCTAGAGGTAGAAGGTTGTAGAGGGATAGAGAGCTGTAGAGGGAGAGAGAGCTGTAGAGGGAGAGAGAGCTCTGGGAGAGAGAACTCTAGCATGTAAAGTGAGATTCCAGGATAAGTAACACTTACGTATGGTCATTCCTCCAATCACCCTACAGCTCACGCACACACTTGCTGTGGTTGTGCTTTTGTTTGTGTTCCTGTGTGTATGTTGTACGTAATGTGTTATGGAAGCGAGCGGGGTTGCCTGCTGGCGATATGTGAACACATTTTAGGTCTGAGAGGAGATAAAAGAGTTTTCTGGTGTATCTCTTCTGGAACCCATCGACTGCTCTCATTGAACTGTCTGTTGTAGTTCCAGCAGACACATACACACACGCACGCACGCACGCACACACAAGCACGCAAACACACACACACACACACACGCACACACACAAACACACTGTATATCATCCATGTCGTTCTATTTTGTATTTCATTATGTTGTGTTCTCTCGCTCTGTGTCCATCTCTCTCTCTTGTCCTCTGTTATCTCTATACATCCCTGTCTCTCACTCGTTCTATCAAACATGACGTGCACTTAGCTGAGCTCAAATTAAATGAGCTCCCACCCACAACACGGAGTTCACATTTACTTTGTCAACAGTGTTTCAACTGAGCTGAGAACATTCCAGGTCAGCTTATTTAGCATTGCTGATGAGGCCAGGTTTGGCCGGGTCAAACCTTGACTTGCTGTCTCTGGAATGTGTGTGTATCTCCTGCCCTGTACATGTGTATGTGGGTTTTCTTGGCTCTAATTTACAGTGTCTGGTGCACTTGGAGCGTGGGCTAATCACCTAATTGGCTGGGGAAATCCTCGCAGTGGAATCCATCGATCACAGCAGCCTACCAATTACACTGCAGCCTGTGAGTGTGTGTTTGTGTAAGGGTGTGTTTGTGCTTGTGTGCGAGTGTCTGAGGATGGATGTGTGTGTGTGAGTAAGAGTGTGTGTGTTGGTTGGGGGAGGTTCAAAGATACAGTAAGCTTCTTAACATGGAGGAAGTCAATAAGAAGACCTGCTCTGGTTGGTTGACTTGGTGGTGGGTTGATTTGTTTGGGATTTTAGCAGGTCATCTATAAACATATGCTGACACATCTCTCACCTCTAAATGTATAACCTTGATTTAACCCTCACTCTTACACCTACCTACCATCCTACCCTAAATTCCTGACCTTCACAAGAAATGCAAATTCTCCATATTCACTTGCATGCCTTTTGTGGGTTTGGGACTTTCAAAAGGAATCTTTATCCTTGTTTGTTTAGCAACTGATATATGTGAAAGTTAATTTATTGTGGCTCAATGTTGTTGTTTTTTGGCTCAATGTTCCCTCTGAATTTCAAAATTGCCCAGGGGTTCATCAGAGTGAGCTGCAAATTGGCACAGCACCATCTGTGGTTGGTGGGTGTAAATGTCAAACTCGGCTGGTCAATGTGGTGCAAGCTATAACATGGATGTTGCTTGGAAAACATGCTCTCCTCCTGTTACATATGTTCCCCAAAATATTTCTTGATTGGAAGTAGAAAGACTAGATGAAACACAAAGCATCCATTAGTGTCTTTGGTTGGCTTGATTGAATAATACTACTGGTAGTGGTTGGACTGCAAAAGGTACTCTACACAGATGACATGTCTTTGTGGGCTCTGTAAACACTTAGATATTCCATTAGCTATTTCCATTACCAGTAGTATGGCTAATTTAGTCCGCTAATGCCAAGTGAACACCACACTTTCTCATTTTATGATTACCTATTGCAGACGTTTTTTAGATAAGAGACAAAGTTCCTGGGTCGTTGCCAACTGGAGGCGTATGCCCCTCTCCACACTTGTTTAATGTGCTTGTGCCTCACTGCGTTGGCAAGACAATAAAGTACAGGAACAACTGTATGTTAGTGCAAGAAGCTCAGCAGTGTGGGGGTTTTGAAAGTCATGTAATTCTGACTTAGCGTTAGCATGCCAAATAGTCTCAGAAGTAGGAGGGAAAGTGAAGTCTATCGTGACAAAAAAACTCTCTTCAAGGGTGCGAAATACATTTCACACACAAGCAACGGTAGGTCTTTCTGGTTTTCACCGCAAGGAATTCAAGTGGATATGGATTGTTTTTGCGTGGGTCTGAGAATTGCCAGGAGCTTGGGGGCGGATGGGGTTAAATCAAGGTCATGCGAGGTGGGATGTGAGTGAGCTAAAAGTTTACAAATGGCTTGCTGGACTCAAATCACAATTCATATCCTCTCTCATACCTCACCAATGTCAGATGGTTATGTGCTTTTGGCAATGGACACTGCAGTGTTTTAAATGCTTACATTTTCTATTTGTTTCTATTATATTCTAATGTGACCTTTTGGCCTTATAGCAAACTATTTACCAGTAATGGAACTCTGTCAGAAAGTTGTATCTAATTTATAAATAGCGTAGATAAAAACATTGTAGGGTAACATTGTATAATAAAATAAACAGATTAATGCTTGGGTTATTAGAACATGACAGGCAGTGCACTGTAGACAGTACTCTTACAGTTCACAGCAGGGTTGCACATTGCGAGTAATTAGCCTACTTATATTCACTATAGCGTATCTAAAAAAATGATTATGTACAGAAAGCAACAGCAATTTTGACTAAGCCGGAAGGAGCAGAAAATTCCACCATACTGGCAAAACGAGGCATATCGCCGACAGTCAGAAAATATTCTTTCTCTTTCTGTCTCTGTTGGCTGCATACACTTATTCATTTTTCATACTAGAACTGGTTGTTGTAGTATATTTATAGTATTAAAGCCATACTGTATCCCATTATCACTCCATTCAAAATGCTATTAATAACTTGAAAAAAATGAACATTTGATTTATGCAAGCTTTCTCCTGATTAAGGAGTTCCTTTTCAAAAAGTAGTTTGAATAGCCTAAATCTTATGTCAGCCAAGGCTTTTACAAAGAAGAAACAATATCAAGAAGTGATAAATTACACTTTTGAAAATTACTTGTATTGGCGGAAATATTTTCGAGTTGGCCAATAGTGGGCATATAGTTGTATTGCAGAATGTATTACGAATTGCCGGTATTTCAGCAAATTTTCAACATCAAATAAGTATTGTTATAAAATACACCTCTGATACATATCTGATAGCTACTGAAATTTGGTCCATTCAGCCTACCATTTTTAAATGCAATTATAACAAACACATTTTTTACTTACTACTGGAAAGCAAATAACATACTTTCATCTTGCTAAAACGGCCTGTCTTCATGAAACAGACAGTGCACATACATTTTTCTTGTTGCTAGATGATCCTAAAATGACACAGCTAAATGTTTTAGCTAAGCTAACATCATGACAATAAGTCAGACAGTTAATATTGCCATAGAGTTGAACATCCAATTAGCATTCCTGCAACATTAGATTATTGAAATATATGATTTTATCTGTTAGATATGGGTCTAATTGATTTTACCCAAGGATTTATAAGATTATCAAAATATTGTGTTTTGCTACAACAAATGATGTGTTCTCCAGGAGTGATTCAGCCACACAACATTAGATATTTCACAAAAACTTAAGCGTGATCATAATATTTTGAAGAGACTACCACAAGTTTTGCAGCCGAATCTCTTCTTTCTAACGGTACCAGACATTAGTTGCTAGCATGTAGGGTTCGCGAGATAATTGCGTGTGATGGGCTTTTATTTTGAGGATTTCTCCTTATACCGGACCTGTGAAGGCATTTTCAGTGTTGCTGGCAGACTGCCAGTGCATACCTAAACGCCACTGCACCACCCATGACTTCTTAATATATGTCAATATATTTACATATATTTTAGACATTAAAACATATTTGAAAACGGCCAAAATCAAATATGTAAATATATGTATGATATGGCCATATAATAAATATATTCCTATATGTTTAAAAAATATATATTTTTTGCAATATATGTCAATACAGTATATGATCCTTCTATGTAGGTAGGGTGGGAGAGAGCTGGCAGGCCCCTTAGGGTCCCTGAAGGTGTGAAAATGACCTCGGCAAAGTATATAGAGTTTCTGACTGACCACTTTCTTCCATGGTACAAAAAGAAGAACCGTGCCTTCCGTAGCAAAATCATCTTCATGCATGAAAATACATAATCTCATGCTGCAAAGAATACCTCATTGTCATTGGCTGCTATGGGCATAAAAGAAGAGAAACTCATGGTGTGGCCCCCATCCTCCACTGACTTCAACCCTATTGACAACCTTTGTAGCATCCTCAAGCAATAGATCTATGAGGGTGGGAGGCAGTTTGCATCAAAACAGCAGCTCTTGGAGGCTATTCTGACATCCTGCAAAGAAATTCAAGCAGAAACTCACAAGTTCAAGGGATGCAGGAATTGTAATGGTGATATCAAAGAAGGGGTCCAATGTTAACATTTAACTTGCCCTGTTAAGATGTGTTTGATTGAAATAGCTTTTGATTTCATTTAAATAAATAAAAATAAATAATAAAATGTTTTGAAACTCTGTTGTGCATAATAATTTGGATCTAATAATAACCATTTTGAGTTTTTTTTCTTTTTAGAGGGTATAATTTCATGAAATTTGACTTATACCCTAACGGTTGGTGACTTAAATATTATACTGACTGTCATTTGCATCGACTATTTAGGAAAATCAGTGTCAAATATAATTTGCATAATTATTTGGAATGCTGTGTATTTTGTTTTTCATTTTTTCTTCCCTCATCCTCCCTAAACCCTTATGGACAATGGCTAGCTGCTATAGAGCATTAAGTCTCATTCAGATAGACTTGTGACAGCTCATGGGGTTCGCTTGGTGTAGTGGGCTGTTTAAGTCAATGTATTGCAGGACATTCACAGTCTACGTCATGAAAGTCAGTGGTTTGAGTCTGACTATGTGTTCTCTGACTTTCCCTGGACCTCCTGCACGAGGCAGCGCAAATTGGCATAGTGCTGCCCGGGATTTGGGTTAGATAAATCAGATTACCTATACTGCCACATCGCTCTCTAGTGACTCCTTGTGTCCAGATAGGGCGCCTGTAAATTCAATCGCGAAAGTATAGTTGTTGAACGTAATCATCCCAGGTTGCATAGACTCAGGCTGAAGGGTTACATAGACTCAGGCTGAAGGGTTACATGGACTCAGGCTGGAGGGTTACATGGACTCAGGCTGGAGGGTTACATGGACTCAGGCTGGAGGGTTACATGGACTCAGGCTGGAGAGTTACATGGACTCAGGCTAGAGGGTTACATGGACTCAGGCTGAAGGGTTACATGGACTCAGGCTGAAGGGTTACATAGACTCAGGCTGAAGGATTACATGGACTCAGGCTGGAGGGTTACATGGACTCAGGCTGAAGGGTTACATGGACTCAGGCTGGAGGGTTACATGGACTCAGGCTGGAGGGTTACATGGACTCAGGCTG